>NEWO01000090.1:1327223-1412839 GCA_003013225.1 Phalaenopsis aphrodite
AACTAGCCAAACAAAGAGAAAAGAAAAGTAAAGATTTAACTCAAGTAAAGTGTATTAAAGTTGAAAACCAAAAAGTACTTTTCTTAGAAAAAGATATTCAACATAGGTGGGTGAGTTACTTTGATAAACTTTTTAATGAAGTTTCTGAAAACTCGATCAACCTTAGTGATTTTAATATCGTGAATAATAATAAAACGTATCATTTCTATCGTCGCATTAACAAAAAAGAAGTTGAAGAGGCTTTAAAGAAAACCAGAGGTGGAAAGTCTGTAGGACCTGATGATATCCCGATTGAAGTGTGGAAATATTTTGGAGATTTGGGAATTTCTTGGCTTACTAAACTCTTTAATATTATTTTAAAAACTAAGAAGATGCCCGAGTAGTGGAGGAAGAGTATTTTGGTCCCCATTTTTAAGAATAAAGGGGATGCACAAGAGTGTACAAATTATAGAGGAATTAAGTTGATGTGTCATACTTTACAATTATGAGAGAGGGTAATTAAACATAGGTTAAGACACATCACAAAAATTTCTCATAATCAATTTGGATTTATGCCGGGCAGGTCTACTATGGAAGCTATACATCTATTGAGAGGTTTGATCAAAAGTTCAGAGATAATAAGGAGAATCTACATTTGATTTTTATAGATTTAGAAAAAGCTTATGATAAGATTCCAAGAGATATCCTTTGGAGAGTTCTTGAGAAGAAAGGTGTTGATATAACTTATATTCAAGTCATTAAAGATATGTTTACTAGAGCTGTTACTTGCGTTCAAACTAAAGGAGGATTGACAAAATATTTTCCTATTTCTGTTGGATTACTTCAGGGATCGGCTTTAAGCCCATATCTTTTTGCTTTAGTTATGGATTGTCTTACTAGACATCTACAGGAGGATGTACCTTGGTGTATGATTTTTGCTGTTAATATTCTTCTCGTGGATAAAACGAGAGAAAAAGCCCAAGAAAAACTTGAATTATGAAGGTCAACATTGGAGTCTAAAGGCCTTCTTTTAAGTAGAACTAAAATTAAATACATGGAATGTAATTTTTGTAGTAATAGCTCTAGTGACAGAAGTGTGACTTTGAGTGATCAAATCATTAAAAGGTGTGAACGATTTAGATATCTTGGGTCCGTTGTCCAAAGCAATGGTGATATAGATGGGGATGTTAATAGTAGAATTCAAGTTGGTTGGTTGAAGTGGAGGAATGCTTCGGGCCTTTTGTGTGATAGAAAAGTACCGCTAAGAATGAAAGGAAAATTTTATAAGACGGTGGTGATACCTGCAATGCTCTATGGCGCTGAATGTTGGCCTTTAAAAGAGAAGCATAATAATAAGTTAAGTGTTGCCGAGATGAGAATGATTAGGTGGATGAGTGGCTTTACACTTAGAGACAAAATGCGTAATGAATATATTCGTGATAAGGTTAGTGTAGCTCCTGTGACAGACAAAATTAGAGAAAGTCATCTTAGATGGTTTGGTCATATTAAACGTCGACCATTAGATGATCTGATTAGGAGAGTAGATGTTTTAGATTCGACTTGTGTTAAGAAAGGCAGAGGTAGACCTAGGAAGACATGAGCTTATTGTATTAAAAATGATCTTAATGTATTAGAACTAAATGAAAATATGACACTAAATAGGATGCAATGGAGAAAAAGAATTTATGTAGCTGACCCCACGTAGTGGAATTAAGGCTTTGTTGTTGTTGTTGTTGTTGTTGTTGTATATGCTTCATTTTTAATTTTCTCAAGTTCATTTAGTTTTAATAATCTTTTCTCACCATCATCTTTATGATTAAAATTAAATTCTTTAATAGCCCAAAATACTTTATGCTCCAATTCTACTGGTAAGTGGCATGCTTTTCCGAAAATAAGTCTATATGAGGACATTCTTATTGGAAACTTTTGACCAGCTCTATATGCCCATAATGCAGTATCTAATCTAACTAACTAATCTAAATTATAGGGATTTACAATTTTTTTAAAATTCATTTTATTTCATGATTTGATATTTTTGTTAGACCTCTAGTCTGAGGATGATAAGTAGTAGAGAATCTATGTATAATATCATATTTTTGTATTAATTTCTCGATTCTCTTTTTCTTAAAATGGGATCCTTCATCTTTAATAATTACTCTCAACATTCCATTTCTTGTAAAATATTTTTATTTAAAAGTTTAGAAATACTCCGAGCATCACATTTAGGTACAACAATAGCTTCAATCCATTTGGACATATATTCAAATAGGAATATATATAAATTTCCAAATGAAGACATAAATGGTCCCATAAAATCTTATCCCCACACATCAAAAATGTCAACTTCCAATATGTAATTTAGAGGCATTTCATTTCTTCTAGAAATATTTCCTAGTCACTAACATCTATCACATGTTTTAATATATTCATTAGCATCTCTAAAAAAAGTAGGCCAATAAAATCCAACTTGTAAAATTTTATATGCAGTTCTGTATGTTCCAAAATGTCTTCCAAATTCTGAATCATGACATCTTTTAATTATTTGTTGAGTTTCTTATTTCCTACTCACTAACATCTATCACATGTTTTAATATATTCATTAACATCTCTAAAAAGAGTAGGCCAATAAAATCCAACTTGTAAAATTTTATATGCAGTTCTATATGTTCTAAAATATCCTCCAAATTCTGAATCATGACATCTTTTAATTATTTGTTGAGTTTCTTCATAAGGCACACACATTCTAATAATTAGATCTTTACATTGTTTACATAAATATGGGTCATCCTAAAAATAGAATTTTAATTCATATGTAAATTTCTTTAATTATTGATTATTAATATCAGGTGGTAAAATATCACTTACAATATAATTTGCTATATCAACATACCACAATTTATTTATTTCATCAATACTATATAATTGTTCATCAGGGAAATTTTCTAAAATTTCATTTGCAAAATTAGTTAATATTTCTTTTTCTAGTCTAGAGAAATGATCAGCTATTTGATTATCATTTCGCTTTCTACAACTACAGTAAAATCAAACTCTTACAATAGAAGTATCCATCTAATCAATCTTGATTTAACAACCTTCTTTTGCATTAAGTATTTGATAGCAGAATGATTTGTATGCACTATACATTTGGTTCCAATCAAGTAAGGTTTAAATTTATCAAAGGCATAAACAATTGCTAATAACTCTCTTTCAGTAGTGGTGTAATTAATTTGAGCATCATTTAGAGTTTTACTAACATAATATATTATTCTAAAAATTTTATTGTACCTTGTCCTAAAACAACTCCAGTAGCATAATCACGAGCATCACACATTATTTCAAATGGTTTCTCCCAATTAGGTGGGACTATTATTGGTGCAATGATTAGTTTTTTTTCAATAATTTAAATGCTTTTATGAATTCCTCATTAAAATAAAATTTTGTATTTTTTTCTAAAAGTTAGCATAATGACTTAATTATTTTTGAAATTTTTTTATATAACGCCTCTAGAAACAAACGTGTTCTAAAAAACTTCTTACCCCTCGTACCATAGTGGTAAATTTTCAATTTCTTGAACTTTTGTATAATCTACTTCCATGTCATTTTGAGAAATTTTTTGCCTAAGTACAATTCCTCCTGCAACCATAAATTGACATTTTTCCCAATTTAGTACTAGGTTGATTTTTTCACATAATTCGAGAACTTTTTCTAAATTATTTAAGCATAATTCAAATATAGTCCCAAATACAGAGAAATCATCCATAAATACCTCCATTCAATGTTCAATCAAATTACTAAAAAATGACATCATACATTTTTGAAAAGTCGTAGGTGCATTGCATAGTCCAAATGATATTCTACGAAAAGCAAATGTTAAATAATGGCTTGTAAATGTCGTCTTCTCTTGATCCTCTGGAGTAATTGAAATTTGATGATAACTGTTATATCCTTCTAAGAACCAGTAATATTTGTTTCTAACCAATCTATCCAACATTTGGTCTAGAAAGGGTAAAGAAAAGTGATCTTTCCTGGTGGCCATGTTTAATTTTCTATAGTCTATACAAATTCACCAACAAGTAACTTATCTTATTGGAATTAATTCATTTTTCTCATTTAGTTCAACGGTCACTCCTCCTTTCTTTGGAACACAATGAATTGGGATTACCCAAGCACTGTTTGAAATAAGATATATAATTCCAACATCTAACCATTTTAAGATTTCTTTTTTTACAACTTCTTTCATTATCGAGTTTAATCTCTTTTGAGAACCATCTTTAGGTTTTTATTGTTCATTTAATAGAATTTGGTGCACATAAATCAAAGGACTAATTCCTTTAATATTTGCTAAAGTTCATCCAAAAGCCTTTTTATATTTCTTTAACATTTCTATTAATTGTTGTTCTTGAATTTCATTTAACTCCGGAGATACAATAATAAGCAATATATATGAATCTCTTATAAACACATAATTTAAATGGGCAAATAATACTTTCAATTCAAGTTAAGGTGGTTTAAAATTTGAAGGAATAAGATTTTTATTATCATTTTCCAACAAATCTAAAGTTTCAAATTTGTTCTGAATATAATCTAAATTCTCTTCTTTTATTTCATTCTCATTCTCAATAAATTCTATTTGCCTTAATTTTTCTTCAAATTCTTTCTTAAATTTCTCATTACTTAGATAACCAGTAACTTCCATCCTAAAGCATTCATTGCCTTTTTCTATTGTGAGATGTTTCATAGTTTTTGCAATATTAAATTTTATTTCTTGATAATTAAATCTCATTATTAATTCTCCTTTTTGCACATCTATCACAGCTCTCCATGTTGCAAGAAATGGTCTCCCCAAAATAATAGGAATCTCTTTATCTTCCTCCATTTCTAATACTATAAAGTCTACAGAAAAATAAATTTATCTACTTTTAATAATACATCTTCTGTAACTCTTTTAGGATAAGTGATTGATTGATCTGCTAACTGAAGAGTTGTAGTAGTAGAGGAAATCTCCCCTAAACTTAAATATTTAGAAATTGATAGAGGCATAAGATTGATACTCCCTCCTAAATCACATAAGGCTTTTCCATAAAATTTTTCACCAATTACACAAGGTATACTAAAACTAACAGGATCTTTTAACTTTTCAGGAAGCTTTTTCTGAATAATAGCGCTACACTCTTCACTGAGTGCAGCAGTCTCATGATTTGCAAACTTCTTTTTCTTATTTAGTATATCTTTCATAAATTTCACATAACTTGGCATTTGTTCCAAAGTATCAATGAAAGGAATGTTTATCTTTAATCTCTTAAGGATTTCCAAAAATTTTGTAAATTGTTTGTCTTTATTTTTTTGCTTTAATCATTGAGGAAACAGAGGTGGTGGTTTTTCTAAAGGAACTTATGTTTGTTCATTTTCATTATGGTCACTTAAATCTCTTCCTTCTCCTTATCAACTTGAGTTTCTTTTTGGATTCTTGTTTCAATTTCTTTTCCACTTCTTAATTGAAGAGCTTTAATTTGCTCCTTATTTTGACCATTTGGATTAATTTCCACTGTACTCGAAAGATTTTCTGAAGGTTTGTTACTAAGTACAGTAGCAATATCTCCTAATTGATTTTCAATATTTCTAATAACAACCCCTTGACTTTGTATTTGATTTCCCTTATTCAACATTACCTCTTCCATCATCAACTTCTTTTTCTTAACTTGTGAGTTAGGGTTAAACTTAAATTCAGAAAGACAATAAGGTCGATAATAAGGATTTCCTTGATTATTTAAATTTCCTGAGGGCTTCATTGAATTGTTATAATTATTCCAACTAAAATTACGCTAATTTTTCTATCCAGGGTTGTAATAATTAGAATATGGATTGTTATTACAATTATTACTAGCATTCAAAGTTTTATAAGATGATTGAGCATCAATTATCTATCCTAGTGAATTCTCCTCCAATATTGGTGGTCTTTGAGAATAGTTCACTCCAATTTGATCAATCTTTTTGATATTGCAGTGATTTGAGATGCTAAAATAGACATTGCATCAAAGTCATGAATACTTGCTACTCTCTTAGGATTTAGTTGTTCAGAGGGTTATTGAAAATTATTAGTAGTCATTTCTTCTATTAAAAAATATGCTTCATCAAAAGATTTTGACATTAGAGATCCTCCTACAGCAACATCTATAATCAATCTAAGTGATCCTACTAATCCATTGTGAAAAGTTTGAATTATTAACCAATATGGTAAAACATGGTGTGGACATTTTCTAAGGAGATCCTTAAATATTTCTTAGGCATCATATATCGCTTCCTCTTCAAACTGACAAAAAGATGTTATATCGTTTTTAAGCTTAGCGGTTTTCAAGGGTGGAAAATATTTAGCCAAAAATTTTTGTTTTAGTTCTCCCCAAGTTCTGATAGATATAGGTGCTAATGAATTTAACCAAGCTTTAGCTTTATCCCTTAATGAAAAAGGAAAAATTCTAAGCTTAACATCATCATTAGAAACTCCATCATATTTCAAGAAAACTAGCAAGATGTAAGTTAAGAACTTCAGCAGTTGCTCCTCCAAACTGATTATTTTGTATCATTTGGATAATTACAAGATTAAGGTCAAACGATTTAGCAGCAACATCAAGATTTTGAATAGTTAAATGAAGTTCATCTGCTATTATATTAACGTAATCTTTTAAAGGTCTTTGTCTATTTTCATTTATTTGATTATCTAAGTTATTCGCCATTTCATTCAAATGTTTAATTTCATTTTGTTATTTTTGAATTTTTCTAATGGTACGTTCTAATTCTGAATTGTAAGGTACTAAACCTTCAGATCCAATATTTTGCATAAGAAAATATGATAAGCAATGAAAAATTTCTTAAAAATACTCTTAAATATATAGTTACATATTTTTTATTTTTTATTTTTTATTTTTTATTTTTTATCTCTAAATTTACTAATTTCCCAAATATATTTAATTTACCATTACCTTCCCCGACAACAATGTCGAATGCTTGATCCTGAGAAAATATAGTTGTGTAAAATTTATAGAGTTGACTCCGCTTTACAACTGTGCCAAAAACTTGAAGTTGTATTTTATGAATAATAATGTTAAACACTTAATTTTGGGATTCTACGCAAGTATACATATCATTTTGTCCCAGAACAGGCGGCTTGTAAGTGATCAGCTTTCGAGAAAAAGGGCAATATTTTATTATTTGAGCGCTTTGATGCCTTTTTCTATCACTTAGGCTTCAGACCTCTGCTAAATTATCAAATTACTTGTTAGACATCTGGAGGCTTGGGCTTGATGGTCCAGAATGGTATTTTTGGCACGTTGGCCCCTCAAGGGTTGACCTCAAAGTGTCAGTCTAGTCTAAAACCCTGATTTTCATCTTGAACACATGATGAAAGATTTTTTTTTTCACTCTGGAAGCTATGATAGAATTTATTTAAGTGAATATATTCTAATAAATTTAAAATGAAATATTTTGATTAGTCATTCACCAAAGAAATTGATGTCAATAATTGTTCTAAACCGCGACATGGATAGGGTGTGATGAACCCTAATTTTCATTAAGGTCGTGTTTTTGGACTGAGTATCTTCTTATGGTTTTAGGAAGTTTTGGATGGATGTGTGGTGACCTCTAATTATCAAATTAGAAAACAACCATGCCTCATGTTTCAGATAGGCCTCAAAGAAGGAATTTCCCAGGTATGGCCGCCAAATCTAGCTACTTGGGTGTGTGGAGCTATCGACATCTATGGACAAGCCATATATAATCTTAAATAATGCATGTGGACACCCTACACTTGGGATGTCAAAAATAGATGCCAATGAAGGACCCTCTACAAGTGTAGTGCACTGTTGAGGCACAGTGCACTTGTTGTCACATCCTTAAATGAAAGTATTCCTTGGTAGTCAAGGTGACATCCTAAGAGAAGACTAAAATAAACTCAACCAAGCTAGATAAACCGGATAAGGTATGGTCAAAGGGGGTGGCTAGTTTGTCGCAACTAGCTAACTATAAAAAACCTAGCTAGTCCAGATTTACTGGACATCATTGAGGAGG
The DNA here is from genome assembly GCA_003013225.1 of Phalaenopsis aphrodite. Classification (NCBI taxonomy): domain Eukaryota; kingdom Viridiplantae; phylum Streptophyta; class Magnoliopsida; order Asparagales; family Orchidaceae; genus Phalaenopsis; species Phalaenopsis aphrodite. The sequence continues at coordinate 1,335,264 of NEWO01000090.1, forward strand.
TGGTTAGTAGTCGAAGCTAATAATCCATCAAATAGCTCAGCAGTTCTAGATAAACTGAACATGATATGGTTGAGAAAATGCTTTCCTGATCTCATTGAAAGCCATAGATCAATCTGTTCCATCATTTAAAATGATAGCATAGATAAGTTCTCTGCACATGATGTCATTCAAAATAGTGGAGGAGAAGGCTTGATCATTTCATGTGGCATCTTATTAGCATCTCCTTAAAGAGACCTCGATTGCAAGTCTGACTGACCCCCTTGAAAAGAAGCACCCATCACTCTAGTCAAGCAACACTAAAGCACAATAGTTATGATTAAGAGTAGTGACTGGCAATTGACTCAATAATATGGCCAATCTATAAGGTCTGAGCATCTCATGTGACCCACGTCTCCTGTTGTGCTCTCACATGAAGAACTTACTATAAATTTTCTTTGGAGTGTGGCACCCATCACACCAGTTCTGTGGTCATAAACACAAGGAAGTCCTGGTTGTAGTGGCAACTATTTGAGTGACTCAGTAGTGTGGACAATTGTAAAGGCCCGATCTTCTTGTGTGACATGAGTCCTTATCTCTCACATATGGGCTTTTAGCTTAGAGGATGCCCTTAGTCGCAAGAGGTAGATACCCTCTATTACACCACAGTTAGATTAATAGAGGTGGAAACCCAAAATTTACCTGACCTCGGTTGTAATGGTAAAAGTGGGAGGAGGCTCAATCATTTTGTGTGACCTCAAGTCTAACATCATGTTCTCTAGATTGGAATCTGATTGTGAGTCAGATTTGATCTATAGAGAAGGAGCACGCATCATCATAGTCAGGTGGCTTGAAAGAAAAAGAGATTCTTAACATGGCTTCATATGCTCAGCTAGTCGACATGCCTTCATTACTGTACTAAATCAAAAGTTATATGATTCTGGAGACACTCAACCTAAATGGCATGCGGCTAGGAATGTCTTAAGACAAGATACTTTCAAAGAAGAACCGACCTAAAGGTCATATGGTTTGAAAAGTATCAAAATGGCTAATGAGTCAGACATGAAAATGTATTCTCATAATAGCTGACTAGAGCATCATATAGCTTATGAAATGTCATATTAAATGGCTATAAGAGCAAAAGTATTAAAAGAAAAGATGTACTTCTATTGAGCCGACTACAGTGTCATAGAGCTTGAGCAACATCAAAACATATATCTATTTTAAGCCGTAGATGTAAGAAGATGAGGTGTTATGATAACATAGGCGTCCATAGTGTCATATGGCTCGAGAAGCACCAAAATATGATAACTAAAGAAATAAAGATGCTCTCATGGAAGAAAAAATTAAACAGTTGTATGGTTAGAGAGACTTTAAAGCCAAATGGCTACAAAAACCCAACATGTCTGATCCTGAGAAAATATAGTTTTGTAAAATTTATAGAATTGACTCCGCTTTATAACGTTGCCAAAAACATGATGTTGTATTTTATGAATAAGAATGTTAAGCATTTAATGTTAGGATTCTATGCAAGTATATGTATCGTTATTAAGTAAAATAAGTCTTTCTCTTTAAGTCCCAAATATTGATCCAATGAGGAAGGTTTAAATTTTGAAATGATAAATTAACTAGGAAATTCACAAAAATCCAACAAAATTACTGTAAAAAATTTTAAATGTGTAAGATACTATCAAAACTAAATTATGAAATACTAGCAGAATTTAAATGCAGAGTTTTTAAAATGGAAACTACTAATCTATGTTTATGTGATGAAATTTTCTTATGTGAAAAGGCATCTTTCCCACTACAATGACCTTTTTTATGAAATGAAATGAGATAAATGGTTTAAATTTGTATTGTGTCAAAAAGGAGCAATTTTAATTATCTACTCTGATTCAATATTATAGAAAATTATTTGTGAATCTTAGGTTTAGTCACTAAATCTGTGGCTAGGCTAGGAGGATACTGGCTCCCACTCCAGAGCTCCCACTTCCCTTCTCCTGAATGCTAACTCTCACTTTAGTTTATAAACACTAAGATTGATTTAAGGATTTTAGTCTGTCAGCATAAAAATCTTTAACTCTACACCCAACAAAGTATATTTTGCTATTTATTTGCACTTAATTACATGAATGAAATACTCCATGGAATTAAATGTGATTCTCACTCAATTGTAGAAGTCATACTCCATTTCTCAGATCATATATTTCACAACATATTTTAACAATTCAATTGGCCAGATCGAAATGTAAATTTAGAGTGGAGTTGAAAAACCATCAAAATTTATTTTTTTATTTTAACATTAGCACATCTAAATTATCTCTTCATTTCACCATATCTAAGAGTAGGTAGAAATATAAAGTAAAATTCTCATACTTCATGAGAGAGATACAACAAAACACAAATTTCATATATATAACATAGTTCATGCAATAATGATAAACAAACAACACTCATCTAAAGCACTTTCTCAAAGAAAATCTCTTGTAGCCTCTCTTAGAAAATGTAGGTAAAGGAAATCTCTCACTTCTCTTCCTCTACAACACTTCTTAGAGAAGAATTCACACTTAAACTCACCACACAAACTCAAAAATATAAAGAAAATAACTAACTAATGGTGTGGAATGGCGTTGAAGGATGTAAAGGGGGTGTAGGCATGCGAAGAGGAAATATGAGTGAGTGGAGGAGCACAAAGAGGTGCGAAGGGGCCTTTTTCTGATCAATTTTGGCTCTAAATGAAGCTTAGAGTTGGTTCTCCAATAGGTGCATCCAAAACTCTTCAAAAAAACATCCAAATTCATTGAATCTACTAGAAATAGGGCTTGCACTGACACTGACACTAGAGGCTATTTAATTAAATCTGAGTCTCTGTCCAACAATGCCGTTAGCACCCAGTTAGACATCATTGCGCTAAATAATTTTTCAAAAAGTAAATCATTTTGACTCCAAATTTCATCCTTTTTGCTTCCTTTTTGTTCCATGTCCTAAAAATCAACAACCTACAATAAAACATGAAAAATAAATTCCATTAAAATGCAATATCACCAAAAATGAGTATAAAATATTGGTGTAAAAATGAATAGAGTTTTGGTGTATCAATGCCTCAAAACGAGGGCTTATCATCAAGAGTCGATCAATCAAAGGCAAAAGTTCCATTGATAGGATCATCAAATCATCAGGGATGTATGTATCCTTTTTAAATAGTCTAGTAGATATGTATCTTGGATAAACATCAAATATGGTAGGATGTATGTATCCTGCTAAAACATATCAAATGAAATAGAAAGTTTGTATTCTGACCAAGAAAATCAAATGTCACAGGAGGTATCTATCCTACAGATATATACAAAATGTGCCACTTATTGACCTCATTTTCAGTGAACTCTAATTCCCTTCTTTAGAAGCCTAGGATCTAGCCATAGGGCTTTCTTGTTGACTATCCTAAAGGACTAGTGATGAAACACACCCCTTTAGAAATTCAAACCACTTCCTTGGTCATTTTGGAGTTTTATATGTGTGATATTGACCTCTAACGCTTAAAAAGTTTGAAACCAGATAGGGAAAATCAAAGGGAGTCTTCATAGGACTAGCAGGTTTTAAGAAAGGCTCAACGTTGGTTTCATACACACCTAAACACACTCAAGCCCATAAAACTCCGTACATACCCCAAAACCCTAAAATTGCATACATTGGACCTACTTCTTTAACTCTTTGGGAAACTCACGTGGGTGGTCCCAAGCCCTTAGCCTTTGGTTTAGATGGCGAAGATGAGCACATGGATACTAAAAAATGAGCTCTCATTTAGTGTCTTATGCTTCAAAGATGGTTATCCATGGCGTACATGATAAACTTATCTAGTTCTCCCCAAATTACCCAATTCTCCTAAATTTCCCAAATGTCCATTCCATTTCCCAAGGTGCCCAATTTAGCCCCAAACTCAAGGCTCCAAATTCCAATACCAAATTAAATTTCAATTTCACCAAACTCTAAATTCAAATCCAAATTTCAATTTCAAACCCAAAGCCATCAAATTTGAACATAATGTCCAAATTCGTACCAAAATTCCACCACGTTAAAAGATTCACCAAATTTGGCCTAACAACATTCAAAAAGACCAAACCCAAAATCAACTTTTCATGAAAAATTCCAAAGCCCTTCAAGCTTTTTTCTAAGCCCAAATCCAAAATCAAAATTCTAAAATTTTAAAGCCCACTTTATTAAACTTTAAAAGCCTAAATTAACCACTTTATATCAAAATTCAAAATCTCAAGAATGAAGCCCAATTATTGTTTTAATTAAGATCATCATGACAAATTTCCTTTTCATCAACTTAATTAATAAAATTAAATTTAAAAATCATGGTCGTGCACCATGCATATATGATAAAATCCATCAATTGTTTGGTTTCATGACATTCTCTCACCCAATTTTCAGAATCCTAAACTCCAATTTCATGAAAATTGATCATGGTCTTATGCATGCCATAGAGTCACTCTTTGAACCATCCATGAAAACATCACGTGGGTCATATGCACCAAACATGGCCAAAGGAGGCTATCCATTCACTCCCACCAAAATGCTTCACCAATACCATGAATCCACCAAACCTTGATTCTCATGCTAAACCAGTGACTCAAGCCCCAAAAGTTGACTACCAGCTCCAACTGCCTTGGACATGACCCTAATCCATTTCCATCGATGGAACTAATGGTTAACCCAACCTAAGTCAAACCCATTTCCTAATTGGAATAAATGCAATTACCCATTCCTGGAACAAATTCACTTCACATCTCTCACCTCCCACAATGCGAAGGTGACCTTACTTAGCCAGCTGACCACCCCTAGTCGTTGGATAACACAAAACCAGAAGTGGCCCCAAGTACAAAACCTAAAATTTGAACTCCCTGAATTGGATCACTCCCATTGGACATTGAAGCCTCTCTTCCATCCACCTAAGAACCACTTTGGCCACCCTAGCTTGCCCTGCTGGTAGCCATGGCTTAATCTATAAGTAGAAAACCCTCTCGGTTAAAAAAGAAGAAGTGCCTTTGTTAGGGGAAACCCTATTAAACTATTTTCAAACCATCCCACAACACTGTGAAGCTCATCCCACACAATTTTAGCCTCTCCCCACCTCTGAGAAACACTAAGTTTGAACTTTAAACCAAGGGAAATTTTTTTTCATACCACCAAACTCCAATAACCTAAAACCACTTCCCCCAATCAAAGCCCCATAATCCCGAGCCCTCTAACCTAGCTCAAGTCCACACCCGATCAACCCTTTCATCAAGAACATATCTAGGCTTGATCATAGACCAAATTGACACCTGGATCATGTTCGTGGACATAGGGTGTAGCTGTCCAACCAACCCAATTGAGGCCTCTCCTCTTGGGCAAAAATATAACCCGAAATCTCTAATTTTTTTCTTGGTTTGGACTTTTGTGAAATAAATGTGTATTTCATATGTAATTAACCATATAGATAGGTTCATCTCACGTTGATGAAGGTATAAGAGCAAACTAAACTTAATTTAGTTGAGTAGCGAGTGAGATCTTAGGGTTAGAAGTTAGACTGTTCTCAGGTGAGAATAATCAAAGATGATGAACGAATGTTGTCCATTTTTGCATGTATCAAACGAGCAGTCAAGATGGAGCCAAATATGAGCACGATACACGAACCACTGATACACGTGAAAGCTAATGTGTAAAGCACAAATAGGTGTTGGGTGTCGCGTGTTCATTCTACTAACACAAGGCTGACACGGAGCCGAGTTGGATAAGTGAGTTTATAGGGTATTTTTAAATGATTTAAATACAAAAAATGATATTTAACTTCAAAAATTCATATCTTGGTGTAGATAAATCACAATATATATATATATATTATTATTCTATATGAAAAGAGGAGAATTTTTTAAACCAAAAATTAAAAATATTTGTTAAATAGTTATTTTAAATTAATTTAAAACTCCAAAAAGGAAATTATTTATAATTTATTAAATAAAATTTTGACTGTTTTTTTTCAAATGACATTAGGGGCCTTTTGTGATTTATAATCAATAGCCCTAATTTTCTAGGATATTTAGTGTTATCTTAATTAAAAAATATTAAAAATAAACTAAAATTCAAAAAAATACAAAATCAAGTTATGAAGGTTAACTGTCATAGAAGGACCCTAGAAAAAATATAAACCAAAATCAGAAGATTAGAATGCAAGGTTTAAAAATTTTCTACTTTAAAACTACTAAAAAATAAATATTAGAAAATGTAAAACAATTCAGAAAAAAAACAAAATTATCTAAATTGAATATAATCACCTTAGGAAGCCTCTATGATAATTTAAAAGCCATAAAAATTATTTTTAGTATGAAAATGTATTTTACAAGTAAATAAGAATTTTAGCTTAAAATAATTATAAAATATAAAAAAATTGAGAAAATTATGTAAATTGGTTTGTAGTATTTCTTAAGACCTTAGGCACTTAGGAAAAATAAAATTGATGTTAAAATAAAAAGTTTATTTTCAAGTTATTTTCTTATTTTTAAAAATAATTCAAAACTAACAAAAACACTTAAAAACATCTGTCAACCTCATTTTTTGTGAGGTCTGATTCTTTTTAGAAGCCTAAGATCTAGCCTTATGGCTTTCATGTTGACTATCCTTGAGGAGTAGTGATGAGACCCACCCCTTTAGAAATTCAAGCCACATCCTTGCTCATTTTTGAGTTTCACAAGTGTGGTCTTAACCTCTAGCACTTAGAAGGTTTAAACGTACATGTGGAAACTCAAATTAAGTCCTTATAGAACTATTAGCCCTTAGGACTACCCTAAGTGACCCTGGTTATGTCTCACACACACCTACACACACTCTAACCCTCAATACCCTAAAATCACATACACTGGACCTACCTCCTTAACTCTATGAAAAACTCACATGGGTGATCTCAATCCCTTAGCCTTTAGTTAAGATGGCTAGGACTAGTGTGGTATTTTTGTGGTGCGTTATACATAGCTTTCAAAACTACAATACACACACGACATCACAAATAGTATATATGCAGTTTAATCTCAATAAAAATCACTTTAGTATAAATAGTTTAATATTTTAAAATCTTTAAGATACCAAACCATAATAATAACACAAGTATACGTATCACTCAAGTAATAAAAAGCTCTAATGGAGTCTTATGTATTGATCCTAGAGGGAGTTGGCAATTCTTATGGTTATAATGTAAAACACAATATTCAAACTACAAAAACTTAAGTACGAAAAAGAAATCTAAAGTAAATTTAATGTATGCTTAACAATATATAGTTAAAAGGATAAGTTTACTAAACTATTTTCCAAACTTCAAAAGTAAACTTACTAAGACTAAACAAAGTTTTGTAATGAAGAGTTTAAATTAAAGAAAGCATCCTTCCCCTTTACCATGAGTTTATGGATTGTAAAGTAATTTAAATCATTTATAATAATATATAAAAATGTATTGTGTCAAATAAGAGCAATCCTATTTTTTACCATCTTAGAGTGCATAAAGAACATTGACTAATCCAGAGTTTGCTCCCTAAACCTGTGGTTAGGTTGGGAGGATACTAACTCCCACTCAAGAGCTCCCACTTATCCCTCCCCTGAGGGCTAACAATCTTGCTTTAGTTTCCATGAAACTAGACCAAATTAGGGATTTTAGTCTGTCACCATAAAATCTCAAATTCAGCGCCCATCAAAATATTTTTCTTTATTTATTTGCACAGAACCCCAAGGTTTGCCTTCTCACCCATAAAATTGAATGTGACTCTTATCTTGTTGTAGAAAGCATAGCCCTGTAGGATCTTATGATTCTCAACAAATATTAATATTTCATTTGGCCATATTGAAAAGTAAATGAAGATCAAAGTTTGAATCATCACAATTTATTGACATTTAAAATCTTACATAACAAACTTAATTCTTCACAAAATCATATCTCATTATAGGGAGAAGGATGAATAAGACTACTCAGAATTCATGAGAAAAACATGACAAAACATGGATTTTATACATAAAAAACAAGTTTACAACATAAAGAAAGGAACTAACAAAACTAATCTCATACTTCTTCTTAAGAAAATCCCTTGAAGTTCTCTTTAAGCATTTTCTGTCTTTATAATCACACTCAAATCTCTCTTAGAAATGTAATGAAGAAGAAATATGTCACCTTACTTCTCCTCTTACAACTTTAGAAGAAAATCTCTCTCATTCCACACTCTCTACAAAACCCTTAGACCTCACCAACAACCACCCAAAGACCTCTCTAGACTCTCCTTTTTAATTGGGGTGCCATCCTTCTCTTCAAAGAATTCAAAATTCCCTTCTTTTTCCCAAAAGGAATCAATTTCTAATGGAAGAAACTACACGAATAAAGTGGGTGTATTATAAAATATTGTATCATTATCACCCATAGACTAGAATTACTTCATGTGTTACCAATTTTAGGGTTACTCTAAGTCAAAGTCATACACAATCTGATAAATATAGTGCAGTTCATTCACATGTTGTTTGCTAAGTAAGTTTGTGGCCTTACCTGGTGAAGACAAAGTAGATAAAGGAAGTAATAAAGTTTACATGGAGTGTCTCAAGTCCAAACAATACATGATTCAAGGTAATGCTCAGCTCCGGTTAAGAACTAAGCCGTAACAAACTTTTCAACCTGCTACTACCAAAAATCATATACAAATCTAGTCATGATGAAGGAATTTACCTCACAACATTAATCCAATCCACTCTTACACATCAAACACAGATCAAAGTCCAAAATATCACTATTATCTAATCCAACATAACAACAATCACTATAAACAGATAACAAAGATAACTATGGGTTGCCTCCAACGAAGCGCTTGGTAGAACATCGACGACCCGATGTATCCAATTTTTACTCTGATTACCCCAGCATCAGAATCTCATTCATTTTTTCCGTATACCACGAAATATATCATTTAGTGATTTTGAATAACTCTTTCTTATGAGTTCTTTTACTGATTTCATCTTTCAATTAAGGTTCTTGTGGTTGAGTCAAATTTGAAGATATAAAGACTAGTGGTGTAGATGAATTCCCTAAATAGGTAGGCCTGAAAATTGTATGGGGTACATTCATCTTAAGTTCATGAGATTTTTCAATAGATGGAATTAAAATTTTACTATTTTTGGTAACGTCCATCATTTCACACCTCTTCTAAACATACATAGTGTTTTCCTTAAACAACGTTTTCAAATCATCATGAAGGTCCATTTTGATCTCATCAGTTAACTTACTCTCAAAAATTTCTTGTAAATGGTCTTTACTTAGATAATCAATTTCATCAATCCAAAAATAATCATCAACTATTATCTCATCTGGATATTTCATAGTCTTTAACACATCAAAAGTCGCTTCATGGTCATTAATATTCATAGTTAACTCTTCTTTTTGCACATCTATCATAGCTTGTCCAGTAAAAAGAAAAGGTCTTCCCAAAATAATTAGATTTTCTATATCTTCCACCATATTTAATGCAATTAAGTCCATAGGAAAGATAAATTTATCTACTTTAACAAGCACATCTTCTATAACCCCTTTTGGATAAATGATAGATCGATCAGTTAACTAAAGGGTTACATTAGTGGGAAAAATATCAGCTAAACCTAACATTCTAAACATTGATAGAGGCATCACAGTAATGCTTGATCATAAATCACATAAAGCTTTTCCACATAATATTTCTCCAATTGCACAAGGAACTGTTAAGCTACAGGATCTTTAAGTTTCTAACTCATACTGTCTAAGTATTTGAGGAAATGGAGGTGGTGGTCTTTCTAAATTAATTTTAGTTGGAGATATTAATTTTTTCAGATCCTTAGAAAAAAGTTCTTTAGGTCTTTTAGTTTCCTTTGTTTCTCTCACACCTTCTTTCTCTTTTCTAACCACACCCTCTATCTCTCTTCCACTTCTTAATTGGACAGTGTCTATTTGTTCATCATTTTTCTCTTTAGGGTTGATCTCAGTGTTGCTAGGAAGTGTTCCTTGGGGTCTATTGCTTAGTGAATTGGCAATTTGTCCCAGTTGATTCTCTATGTTTCTAATCGCAACATTTTTACCTTGTAACTAGTTTCCCATTTGCAATGCCACTTCTTCTATAGACATTTTCTTATCCTCAAATTAAGATAATATCCTTTCTAAGTTTAGTAGTGCTAGAAGGTGGAAAATAATTAGCTAAGAATTTCTGAGTTAACTCCTCCCAATTTTTAATAGAGCCAGGTACTAATGAGTATAACCACATTTTAGTCTTATCCCTTAGTGAGAAAGGAAAAATCCTTAGTCTAACACATCTTCTCACATGCAGTTATAATGAAATGTAGCACAAAGTTCTAAAAATTTTGATAAGTGTAAATAGGGATCCTCAAAAAAAGTTCCCCCTAACTGGTTGTTCTACACCAGTTGGATAATCGTTGGATTTAGTTCAAACGAGTCAGCTTCTATGACAGGGGTTTATATACTTGAGTGAATTTCATTTATTGTAGGAATTCCATAATCCCTCAATGGTTTATGATGATTTTTTAAGTTATTATTTTGAATGTTTTCCATTTCCATTTCGAGTTTTTCAAGTCCTTTCTATTTTTTGATTTTTTTTTTAAACTCAAGATCATAAGACACAAGAGTTACAGATCCTTTGTTTTGCATAAACAACACAACAAATAATACATTAATAATTAAACAAATAAGATAAAAAAATATGTTCAACACTATAAAACATTTTCATAAACACCTTATTTTTCACGCAAACAACTTTTTCACAATACTTTTCATACAAAAAAAACTTTTCACACAATAATAGTTTTTTACGACACTACATTTTTCAAATCTAAGCCTAATTAACTCTACTAAAATTCTTCTAAAAGTCAAGATCAACCATTGTGATCCCCGGCAAATGCGCCAAAAACTTGATCCCGACATTCTTCTTATATGTAGAATTTAAGAAGTTGACACCACTACTTAAAGATTTTAATCCCCGGCAATGACAACAAAAGCTTGATCCTAAGCACAGTAAGATTTCAATTATATTTCTTGGGATTCTATGCAAGTATACGTATCATTATTAAGTAATATAGGACTTTCTGATTAAGCCCCGAATATCGATCCTACGGAGATCGAGGTTAATCGTAGGGACTTTCAAGAGAAATTCTAGTTTAGAATAACACGCCCTAGCTTGGAAGGTTGATAAAAATTTGGTTTTGATTTTATCGTATAATTATCACTACAATACAACTTCTACTTCTAAATGAAAATACTTTGTGAAAATCAGAAAGTGGGGTTTTTAATATATTAAAAGTAATCTTCCTCATGAAATGAAAGTAGTGACATGTGTAAAAGTGAAACAAGTAGTGAGAGAGATTGTGACAAATAAGGGCAATTTTATTCTTTACCCTTACTAGAGATGTTATAAAAAACATTGTTTAATCTCAAGTTTGAATAGTTTTGAAGGTGGGCTAGGTAGGGAAGATACTAGCTCTCACTCTAGAGTTCCCTCTTATCCCTCCACATGTAGGCTAACATCTCGCATCAAAGCCTAAAACAATAGACCCAATTAGAGGTTTTAGCCTGTCACTCTAAAGTCCTCTAATTTTAAACTCTTTAAAGATTATTTCCCTATTTATTTTCACTTAACTATATGGACTACATTCTCATCCATACAATTTCACGTGATTCTACCATAGTTGATTGAGACAATACCATCCCAGATCTTACATGTTCTCGCAACAGATTTTAACATGCAAGTTGATCAATTTTACATGTAAATTAAGAACAAAGTAAAATCATCATAATATATTCTCACTCTACTTGATTCTATATCCTACACATGCATACTAATTCATTACAAGAAGGAAGAGTAAAGAAAACTACTCACTACACATGGAAAAACAACAAGAACTTTTCATTGAACAAGAATTTGAAAACATACAAACAAAGTACTAAATTCAAATAAAAATAAAATGAAATACTTATGTCTAAAATAAATTAAACTCTCCTTATATAGTGAAAGCAATCTCTTTACAATCCTCTCCAAGAACAAAGTGAAAAGAAAAGAAGAAATCTCTCACTCTCTCTCTTTCTCTCTCACCTTGCCCCGCTTCGGGCTCACGCCCAAGCCTTCTTCTCTTCTTCTCCAAGTCTTATTCTCCTCATTCAATTAATTCAAGAGTCTAAGAGTTATTTTAAAACATTTCCAAGACTTTTCTTATAATTTCCCAAAAGATGCTTAAGCGTCTCTTCAAAACTGTCCATATTCATTGAATCTTCCAAATGGTTCCAGAGGTGCATCTTCAAAACTCCAAATAACCACCCAAAATTATTCTAAAAAGTCCATTTTCTCATTTTCAATGAATTCCCCAAGATATGCATGAAGCACTGCTTCAAAAATCATCCAAATCTGACGTATATTCTAGAAGATATGTTGAAAACCGTCACCGGTGCCTAAGCACCAATTTTTGGGCGCTTAAGCGCTCCCCTCTCTATCTGGTGGTTCCTAAGAACCATTTTTGGAACTTATACACCTGACACAGGAACTTAAGTGTCTAATTTAGGTTCCCTTGGCTCCAGTGTGCCCCAGTTCGACCCGGTTTGCTCCGGTTTGTTCCATTTTGGTCCATTTTTATTCCTTTTGCTCTTATCACTCCAAATTCTTCAATTTGATGTACCTACAACCAAAATCACAAGAAAAAATACCTTTAAAGTACAATATCATTATAAAATGAAGCATAAAAAATAGTATATTTTTAGGCATATCAGGTAGACCTTCAAAATTAGATGTTCCCACTTTTAATTTGTCCAGACCTTTAGTGGCAAGGATCTTGATAGAAAGGGATGTCACTCTTCCTACAGTGGAGGAGATATGGCTAGGTACTGAACATAATGGATATTAACAAAAGATCATAGCTGAGTAAAAATTCTATTTCTGTCATCATTAAAAAATTTTTGGACATACAGATGATAGGCGTTTCAGGTTGCATCCTAGCTTAAGGAAAAGGTAGAAGGGGGTCTCAATGGGCCTTGAAGATCTGGGGAATTCTTTGGAGAAGGGTTTACCAAATGACAGGCCTTTTGTACAAGAACCCTGCATAAATGAAAAGGTATTGGTAGAGGGATCCTCCCTACTTGATGAGAGGGAGGTCTTGGCCTCTAATCATAGGCATTCTAAGAAGCTCAGAGAGACTGTAGAGGTTAAAACCAATCAAGTGCTGGATGGGCAACTTGCTATTGATGTGGTTCAGGAAGTTGGTGGAGAACCTAATTGGGGAGTTTCTTTGAATGATAGTTTGATTCATCATATGAATGCTGCCATTGAGGAGGAATGGCAAACCCAAAATATAGAAAGAGAAAGAAAGGAGCTCATAAATTAAAGAATTTGTTGGATGGTCCTCTCACTGTGGGTGAGGGTACTTCTCAGCAAGTTCCCTTTGTTGTTAGATCCCGATGAAGGAGGAAATCCACTTTCTTTGGATGATGAAATTTTTGTGCTGGAATGTTAGGGGACTGGCCCATCCTAGGTCCCTCAACAAAATCCTTGCTCTTAATAGTATGCACAAAATTTAGATTATTGCTATTTTTGAACCTTTGGTTTCCAAGCATCATCAGAGGATCATTCAAAAATTCCATGGCTTTCAATTTTTCTCTAATATTAACAATAAAATATGCATATTATGTAGAAATGAAATTCAATGTACTGTTCTTAGGGATAATGACCAGTTTCTTCATCCGAGCTTTACATTGGGTGAGAGCAGTGGTCTGGTCACTTTCATCTATGTTGGATATTTGGAATTGGCTAGACAACAATTGTGGAGCCATTTGTTGGATATTAACAGATCCCTGTGCTCTTTCTAGTTAGTTGGGGTGAGTTTAATTGTCTGGCCTCTCTTAATGAAAAACTTGGGGGTAGACTATTTGATTTGAATATGATCAGTAGATTTAATGACAATATTCAGCTAGCAGGATTATTTGACTTGAGATATAATGGCCCAAAATATACTTGGAGAAGAGGATAGCTGTGGGAAAGATTGGACATAATTTTGGTGAATGATGTTTGGCTACTGGAATTTCTTCACACCTCAGTACATCATCTTTCTATGAATTCCTCTAATCATAGACCCCTTCTCATCACCATTTCAGCTTCCCCTACTAAATCTTGCTTCAGGTACCTTAATATGTGGTCTTTACATGCGGATTTTTTGCACCGGGTTGTTCTGGCTTGGAAGGTCTGTTCTTATTTGAATCCTTGGATTAAACTTTAGATGCTCCAAAAGAAATTGGGAAAACACCTTTCTCAGTGGATATGGAATGTTTTTGGTGATATAAATGTTAGGGTGCTGGAGGATGAAAGAGTTGTGGTTCAGTTGGAGCAGCAGTTAGCAATTAATCCGGATGTTAGCTCTGAAATCCTTAAGGTTAATGAAGTTCTGATGGAGTCCATTATTATGCAATAAGAATACTATGCACAAAAAGGTGGAATCAAATTTTATGAGGGGGACAGAAACTCTAAATTTTTCCATGCTTGTATTAATTTTAGGAGGAAATGTAATATAATCCATAAGATTCAATATCCTACTGGTATGTGATTTTACACTGTTGAAGCTATAGCTTATACTATAGTGAACTACTTCAAAGCGATCTTTACTCAACCTCAGAATTATAAATCCCCTATTAAAAAAGAACTCTTTATTCAATGTGGAATATACTAATAATATTGATCTAAATTTTGTACTTGATGAGAAGGAAATTTGGTATGGCTTAACCTCCATTGACAACTCAAAAGTTGTAGATCTAGATGGTTTCACAGCTGACTTCTACAAGATGGCATGGAATATTATCAAGGAGGACATAATTATGGTTGTCGAGTGCTTCTGTAAAGGTACTGATTGCCTTGTTATTTTACTTGCTCTATCATTACCTTTATACTAAAAGATAAAGCCAAACATATATGGGAGCACATTAGACCAATCATCTTTAATAATGTGATGTCCAAAATGATCAGTAAGGTGTTAGTTGCTAGACTCCAACTTCACCTTCCTCAGCTTATAAGTGCTGATCGGACTTCTTTTTGTTAAAGAGTGAAGTATAGTTGATAATGTCCTGTTGGCTTAGGAAATGGTTTTGGATCTAGATAAATAGTGCAGAGGGGGCAATGTGATCTTCAAGTTGGACATTAAAAAATCTTATGATACTATACATTAGGGTTTCATTGAGGAGGTACTCACTGCTAGAGGTTTCTCACCTTCTTTCATATCTCTTATAAACAGATGGCTTTCCAACAACTCTCAGTCTATCTTCATTAATGGAAGTTCTCATTGTTTCTTTAGTGCTTCAAAGGGAATCAAGAAAGATGATCCATTATCTCCCACTATTTTTATTTTAGCATTTGATTACCTGTCTAGGCTGCTTAATCAGGTGGCATCAAAGGCCCCACAATCTTTGTATTATCACAAGTACAATATGATTATTAACCACCTGGCCTTCACTGATGATGTTATTTTATTTTCTAAAGCTACTAAACCTACTGTTAAATTGATTCTTCAATGCTTAGAGAGATTCCATGTTAGCTCTAGTCTACAACTGAATACCCAAAAATGTGGGCAATTTTCAGCCATAGGGTTAAACCTCTTATTAAACATTAGAGTTTTGAGTACTAGTTTTTGTATTAATTCCCTACCTTTAAAGTATCTGAGAGCCTATCTTTTAAAAGGAAGGACTAAGCAGATTCAGTTTGATCATATTGCCGAGAAGGTTCAAGAAAAATTATAATGTCGGGTGAACTCTTTTCTATCTAATGGGGGTAGAGTTACATTGTTGGAAAGAGTGTTAGCTACCCTTCCCTCTTATTTATCCCAGATGGTTGTGATGAAGAAATCTACTCAACTAATTCTTGAAATAATCTTTGATAAATTTTTGTGGGCTAGTTAGAGAAAGCAAACTCACTGGGTTAATTGGAAGAAGGTCTGCAAGGCCACCAAGGCTGGTGGCCTGGGATTTAAAAGCTTTCCTCAAATACTTCACATCAATATTTGTAAACTTTTGATAAAATTTAGAGCACAAGATTCTTTATGGCCTAAGTAGATAATGGGAAAACACTGTAAAGATCTTCATCCTATCCTTGTGTAAAGTAAAATTGGCGATTAAAAAATTTGGACCAATTCATTTTGGAAGTGGGGAAAGGGAAAATTAAATTTTTGTTGGACAATTGGACTTTGTATGGTAGATTGGATTTTAGCCACCCTTTAGCTGTTGATGAATCTTTGCAAGTGGCAGACCTTTAAATGGATGGGGGGTTGGAATTTATTGGCTCTTTTGACACTTTGTGACTCTTCTAAGTTATCTAGTTTCTAGAAAATCTCAATTGTTCCATCTAAGAAGGATAGAGTGGTGGTGAAAAAATAGTCAATCATAAACTATAGTTACCTCTATTGGGGACACTTGCTTCCCTCAGCAGTAGGTCTGCTTGGCTTCAAGGGTGTGGGGTAAATTTCTGTGACCATCAATGTCCTTTTTTTTTGGAGGTTCTTCCACAAGCTACTTCCCACATATGACATATTGAAATTGAAAGAATTAAGAGGTTCCTCTTGGTGTGTATTTTGCATGAAGGAGGAGGAGTCCATTAAGCATCGGTTTTTTAATCTTTTGGTTGTGCAACAGGTATGGAGGTGCGTACTGTCCAAGTTTAAGATCCCTACTTAATACCTATCTTGGGTGGATTTCTTTTAGTGTTGGGAAGAGTGCCTGGATTGCAATGTCTTTGTGGTGCCTTGTATTGTTGCATGGTTTGAGTGAATGGCTAAAAATATTATCAAATTAAAGGGAACTAATTTGGAGGTCAATTGGAATGCTCACAATTGCTTAGTTGATATTCAGAAACTCTCAAAGCTTAAGAAATTTCCTGATATTCTGTCTCAAGCTACTCATAAAGTTTCCACTACTCTCAAGCTTTCTTTGATTGATGTGAAGTATTTGAGGGGAGAAAATGGATGGATATTAATACAGATGGCAGTTTCTTAGCCCTGCTTGCTCGTATGAGGGGAGTTTTCAGGGAGTGTAATGGTGTGTGCTTACTCTTTTTTCATTCATCTGCTTGTGCAAGGGATACTTTGAAAGCTGAAGCTCACACTATCTACTAGGCCATCCTGTTAGCAAGAAGGCGGGGTATGAGGAAACTCTAGGTGGAATCTGACTCTCTCATCTTAATCAATATGTTGAATGGTCTTAGTTGCTATCCTTAGCATCTAGTATATTGGACTGTTGGAATCATAAACTAGGGGCTGGGGATTCATCTCATTTTTTCCCACATTCCTAGAGAGGGTTATAGAGCTGTTAATTGGTTGGCAAGATTTGGGCTTCACTCTGAACAGACTCCTATTAGCAAAGCTGCACCACCTCCTATAGAGTTCTTGTTTTCTGGGGTCCTCTTGCCTCTTCCTTTTATTAAATGTTTTTTTAATGATTTTTTTGGTGAGGATACCCTACAGTTTATTAGGGGCCCTTAGTTTTTATTGTATTTTTGTATTTTTTTAATGCAAATGGAGTAGTTGTTGCTTCTTTCACAAAAAAAAAAAAATTGTAAAGGGGCTTTAACAGCTCCAAAATCATTAAGAAACAGCAAGAAATACAAAGTTGTGGGGATCCCTAACAAAAGGGAGGATCCCACACCAAAACATCAACCTAATTTAATAAAGATCTAATAAAATGGATGGTCATGCAATCTCCCTTCAAAATATAATCTAAAGAAGGATAAACATTTTTACTAATGAGAGTCTGTTCATAGTGAAGCCCAAGCCTTTGTAACCAATTAGTAGGTCTATTCCCCTCCTCAAGAATATAAGAAAATATGATACTAAGGCCCAGCCCCAAGTTATAAATATCAGTGGTCCCATATACTAGATTCTAAGTTCTGCTCATAAGACAATTCAAAAAATTGATAAGAATAAGGGAATCAGATTCAACCTAGAGCTTCCCCATACCACACCTCCTGGCAAAGGCTATGGCCCAAAAGATAGCTTTAGCTTCCAAAGGATCTTTAACCCATGCAGGTGAATGAAAGAAAAGTAGGCAAACACCATTATTATCATTGGACCACCCCTGATGCCAGCATGAGGGTCTAAGAAGCTACCATTTGTATTAACTTTAACCTAACCAGAATGGGGGGGGGACTGCTAATAGATCAGAGAGAGCTTGGGAGGCTTAGAAACACGATGAACAAAAGAAAACAAAATATCATGAAATTTTTTGGACATAGATAGCTTCTGAATTTATGTCAGGTAATTGTGAGCAATCTCATTGACCTCCAGATTAGTGTCCTCAAATTTGATATTATTTCTAGCCATCCACACAAACCAAGCAAGAATACAAAGCATAACAAATACTTGACAGTCTAACCAATCTTTGCGACACTGAAAAAATTCATCAAAGTCAACTATAAAGTAGAGATCTTTAACTTGTTCAAAATGCAACTCCAAACCTTTTAAACCACTATAAAACTGAAAAAAAAAACATGATGCAGGGACCCCTCCTCCATCCTAGAAAACACACACCAAGAAGGACCCTTTAATCCTTTCAACATCAAGATATTATCCTTGGGCAAAAATTTATGGAATAATCTCCAACAGAAAAAAATACTTTGAGGGTGAGAGAAATCTACTCCAAACCTCTGATCCCCAATTGACATCTTGGTCTGGAAAGCAATGATTCACAATGAAGGAATCCATAGTTTGGGAATGGCTCTTTTTAACTACAATTCAATCCTTTATTGATGGATCACTAGGGATTCTCAGGATACAATATAACAAGGAAGGATCAACCATAGACTAGAGTGCTTGTAAATTCCAGCCATGATCAACCCAAAGATCAGCCACCGTCAAAGACATCAGCAACTAATGGAACAATAGGAGATTATTTTCCTTCCAAAGTCTAATTATCCTACTAGAAGCTAATTGTACTTTCCCACACTTCCCATATGAAGAGATTCTCTGCCTTAGCCCTGACCTTCAGCATATTGGTCTAGATTCTTGAATCCCACATTTTCCTTTTCACTAGGGTAGGATGATGTTATTTACACATTTCTCCATCATACATTTTTCTCATAGAGATGATTGTGCCCTAAACTTATTCCAAAGCTTGCAAATATTGGTGTATATGATTTGTTGGAAGCTTTTAAAATCCAATCCTCCAGCTCTATTGGCCTTACGAACTTTCTGCCAACTAACCCAGTGAGCTTGTTTCCTCTGAACAGCCTAAAGAAATCTATTATGACTCTTTGCAAAGTGATCTGAGTAGATTTTTTTCTTACATCCATCTAAGATAAGTATGAGGGGAGGGTAGCCAAAACACTTTTCAATAGTGTAACTGTACCCTCATTTGAGGGAAAAGAGTTCACCCAACAGTGCAACTTATCCTGAACCTTCTCCATAATGTGATCAAATTGGATCTGCTTAGTCTTCCCTTTTATAAGATGGGCTCCCAAATACTTTGGAGGCAGGGAATTAATATAAACACCAGTGCTATCAAGAATCCAATGTTTAATATCAGGTTTAACTCTATGGCTGAGCCAAGCATTTCTGGGAGTTAAAATGCATGCTAGAGTAGGATTGAAACTTTGTTAAGCATTGAAGGATCAATTTAACAGCAGGCTTAATGGCTTTAGAAAATAAAATAACATCATCAGTAAAAGCCAAGTGATCAATTGTCATGTTAGATTTATGACTATACAAAGAATGAGGAGCATTGAAAGCCACTTGATTAAGTAGCCTAGAAAGATAATCAAAGGCTATGATAAAAATAATGGGAGATAAAGGATCACCTTGTTTAATACATCTTGAAGCACTAAAGAAAACATGAGAACTACTATTACTAAAGATAGAATGATAGTTGTTGGATAGTCATCTATTGATAAGAGAAATAATATAAGGTAAGAAACCTCTAGCAGTAAGTCCTTCCTCAATGAAACCCCAATTGATAATGTCATAAGCTTTCTTAATGTCCTATTTAAAGATCACATTACCTCCTTTGCACTGTTTATCCAAATTGAATACCAATTCTTGAGCCAGCAGTACATTATCCACTATACTTCTGCACTTAATAAATGCAGACTGATTATCACTGATAAGCTGAGGGAAGTGAGGTTGAATTCTAGCAGCTAACACCTTACAAATGTTTTTAGACTTCACATTAGTGAGGCTGATAGGTCTAAAGTGCTCCCATTTGAACTTGGCTTTGTCTTTAGGTATCAAGGTAATGGTAGAGCATGTAAAGTAAGTGGCAATATGATTACCCCTGAAGAAGCTCTAGACGGCCTCTATAACTTAAGACTTAATAATATTCTAAGCCTTCTTGAACAAGTCAATAGTGAAACCATCTGGGCTTGCAAATTTAGAGATGTTAATAGAGACTACAACAATCAAAATCTCCTTCTCATAAGGCACAAAGGCTAGATCAAGGTTCTTAGTATATTCCCTATCCTTACTGAAAATTTCCTTTCGAATAGGGGTTCGGTTATTCTGTGGTCGAGTAAAAATTTCTTGGAAATAGCTCACAGCATTGGAAGTAATGGACTCAGCAGTGTTAAACCAAGTGACAGTAGGATCCAAAATCTTATGGGTTGTATTGCACTTCCTCCTATAATTAAAACAAGCATGGTAATGCTTGGATTTTTTGTCCCCCTCACAGAATTTAATTTTAGCAGCTTTCTTGGCATAAAACTCCTTCTGAATGGCAATGGAATACATCAACTCTTCATTAGCCAGTAAGAGCTCTAAGCTATCCTCTGGATTAATTCCAACTGATTCTCTAACTGTTTCATAGCTCTTTAAGCTTCCTGCATGGTAACATTTATATCACAAACAACATTCCAATTCCACTGTGAAAGATGCTTTCCCAATTTTTTCTCAGGCATCCAAAGTTTAATCCAAGGATTCTGATGGGTACAATCCTTCCAGATCTGGCTCACTTGATGAACAAAAGTAGTATGAGAAGACCACATATTAAGGTACCTGAAACAAGATTTCCATTTGGTGTGGGATGCTGAAATGTTAATGAGAAGGGGTCTATGATCAAAACCAATCATAGATAGATGGTGAACAGAAGTATGAAGGAATTCCCTAAGTCAAGAATCTTTAACTAATATTATGTCAAATATTTCCCACATATTCCCTCTTCTTCAAGTATATTTTGAACCATTAAATCACAAATCAAATAATCCAGCTAACTAAATATTGTCATTAAAGCTATTGATCAGATTCATGTCAGGGGCCCTATCCCTACGTTTTTCCGTAGAACATGACAAGAAGTTAAAATCCCCTCCAACCAACCAGAAGGAACTCAATGATCTACTAATATCCCTGAGATGACTCCATGCTCTTATCTAGCCAAAGAAGAACAACCTGCATAGATGAAAATGACCTGTCCACAGGTACCACCAAGATTAAAATTCAGATGAAGAAATTTTGCATTATCCCCTAACATTATACAGTGAATTTCCTTCCTACAAGGAATCCAAATTTTCTTGTTAAGGTTAGAAAAAAAGCGAAAACCATGGAACTTTGTTAAAATTCTATGATGGTATTTGGAAACCATAGGTTTCAGGGTAGCAATAATACAAAACTTGTACATCCTATTAAGGGCTAGAAGTCCGTTAAGTGATCTTGGATGAGTCAAACCCCTAACATTCTAACTAAATAAATTCATCATCCAAAGGAAGTGGATTTCCCCTCCTTTTTGTTCTAACCAGAGATTCCAAATGTCTATGTTGAGGGGCACCCTCAAGCACTGACATCGCACCATCCTACAGATTCTTTAACTCCTGGGCTCCTTTCTTCTTCTTTCTAGACTTTTCAATATGGCATTCATATATATATATATATATATATATATCCATGAAATTCTTTTATATTGATGCATAAAACTTATAAATGTTATTTTCACTTTTAATTTATTTATCATTGTATTAAAAGATATATTTCACTTATTGTGTCTAACATTTAAAATTCATGTAAAGTTTAATTTTTACATTTATATAATGTAATGTTAACTATTATAAATGTAAGAATTAAATTTTAGGTGTTAGATATACAAATGTTGAAACTAAAAGTATCGGCGGAATCAAGCTCAAAAAATAGAGTGTGAGGTTGGAAGAAGATAAGAGACAAAAAGGAAGTGAACAATAAAAAATAGAACGTCTAGCTCCTTTTCGCATCAAGTGACCTCCTATTTATGAAATATTTTTATGTCCAAATAACGCATGTACAGCTATGTGTGACACATATTTTTTCATGTTTTAACATTATTTCATCATAAAGAACTCATAATGAATGGCGTAAATAATAGTGTGGCCCGACTCAACTCATCGTAGGGTATTAGAGCGTCATTTTCACCTAGGAAAAGAACGTGCCAAAAATTTGAAACAGAAATAAAAAAAGTTATACAACTTTTAGGGTTTAGGTATGAAGGATTTTTTTGTTACAAAACATCAGGAAGAAACTATTGTAATAACCTTGAGGATGGAGAACAACCAGAGTGGTAACCTAAACAACTCTGAGGGCATATTTTCTTCTCTTTCTGGTAATGAAATTATAGGCTTAAATGAGGACTCAGATGGTAGCAAGCATGGATCAAATCAAGCTCCAAACACTCAAAAATCAACTATAAAGACTTCAATTCTTTATCAATTAAATCACAAAAAATATTCATCATACATCTTTGAAATATTCATATAGCTAATTTTGAGGAAATTATAGCAGGTAATGTTGAGGAATCACCTAAAAAGGCATACTTTAAATGTTCAAGAAGTAACTTCAACTCAAGCAGAGGTGGTTTTTCAATCAATGGATAAAAAAATTTATCATTTTCTGTCGTGTCCAAAACTTCAAAACTTTCTCGAACATAATTTGAATCTTCCTTGTAAAAATCTTCAAATTGATATAATTCCTCTTCTTGCTCATATTCCAATTCTTTCATTTCAGATTTCTCTTCATAAGTATTTTTTAAATGGCATTCACTTAGATATCTTATCACATCCATTCTATAGCATTCATCATCTTTACCTTTTGTAGGATATTTCATTATTTTGGAATTATTAAACGTAATTTTCTGATCATTGGCGCGCATAGTTAATTCTCCTTTCTGCACATCTATCATTGCTCTTCCTGTACCTAGGAAAGGTCTCCCCAAAATGATATGTATCTCCATATCTTCCTCCATTTCTAACACAATGAAATCAACAAAAAAGATAAATTGATCCACTTTGACTAAGACATCTTTTATAACTCGTTTAGGATATGTTATTGAGCGATCTGCTAATTGCAGAGTTACAGTAGTAGAGTATATTTCTCTTAATCCCAATATTTTAAATATTGATATTGGCATAAGGTTAATGCTTGCACCTAAATTACATAAAGCTTTCCCAAAAAAAATGTCTCCTATAGCACATGGAATTGTGAACCTTCTAGGATATTTAAGCTTTTTAAGAAGTTTTTTCTGAATTATAGCACTACACTCCTCACTAAGTGCAACAGTCTCATTGTCTTCAAACTTATTTTTTCTATTAATAATAACCTTAATAAACTTCACATGGATTGGTATTTGTTCTAAGGCTTCAACAAATAGAATATTAATTGTAAGCTTCTTAAAAATTTCCAAATATTTTGAAAATTATTTATCCAACTTTTGTTGACAGAGCCTCTGAGGAAATGGCGGTGGTGGTTTTTCCAAGTCAACTTTAAGTGGAGAAATAGGTCTCTCTAAACATTTCGTGGCATCCTCTTCAAGCTCTTCAATTTATTTTCTCTCTACTTCAATCTCTTTTCGAACTCTACCTACCAATTCTCTTCTACTTCTTAGTTGATCTACTTTTACTTGTTCTTTATTCTGATCTTTTGGATTTACTTTGGTATTACAAGGAAGTGTTCCCTAGGATCTATTACTTAATGAGTTTGTTATTTGTCCCAATTCATTCTCAATATTTCTAATTGTAGCTCCTTGACTTTGTAACTGATTTCGCATTTGTAACACAACGTCTTCTATAGACAACATCTCCTCCTTGAATTGTGGAGTACCATTCAAACCTAAAGGATAAGTAGGTCTATAATTAGTATTCCCTTGGTTGATCCAGTTTTCTAATGGGTTTACTTGGTTGTTCCCTCATTGCTGATTATTACCACCCGAAGTATTATTCTAGTTAAAGTTTGGATGGTTCTTCCAACTTGAGTTATAATAATTTGAATATGGGTTATTTTTCTTGTTTTTTATGACATTAAAAGTTCCTAAAGATGCTCCAAAATCTACCATTTGGCCTAATAAATTATTTTCAATCATTGCAATTGGTTGAGTAAAATTCATTCCAAATTGGTCTAACTTCCTTGAAATTGCAGCAACTTGATTTGCTAACATTGCAAAAGCATCAGATTCATGAATATTGGCTAATTTCTTAGGATTTATCCTTTTAAAAGGCCATTAAAAATTATTAGTAGCCATTCCTTCAAATAAAGCATAAGCAGCATTAAATGGTTTGGACATCAATGAACCACCAGCAGCGTCATCGATAATAGATCTAAGAGATCCAGCTAATCCATTATAAAAAGTTTGAATTATTAACAAATATGGTATAGCATGGTGTGGACACTTTCTCAATAGTTCTTTAAATCATTCCCAAGCTTCATAAATAGATTCCCATTCAAACTGACAAGAAGATGTAAAATCATTTCTAAACTTTTGCAGTTTTTTATGGCAGAAAATATTTAATAAGGAATTTTTGCAATAAATCACCCCAAGTTCTGATAGATTCAGGTGCTAACTAATGTAGCCATATATTAGTCTTATCCCTTAGTGAGAAAGGAAAAAATCTAAGTCTTATAGCATCATCTGATACACCATCATATTTAAATGTAGCACACAATTCTAGAAAATTGGCAAGATGTAGATTTGGATCTTTAGTTAGTGCTCCCCAAACTGATTATTTGATTCCATTTAGACAATAGTGGCTTTAAGTTCAAATGAATTAGCAACTATAGTGGGTTTTTGAATACTACAATGAAGTTCATCCAACGAAGGGTTTGCATAATCTCTTAAAGGTAAAAAATATTGGTTAACTTCCCATTTTGATTATTTTGGTTTTCCACTTCTTGAAATTTTTTATTTTTTCAGTAATTTTTTAATTTTTTAATTTTTCTAATAATTTTCTCTAATTCAAAATCATAGGGCACAAGTCCTGTGGAATCTGAACTGCACATACGTTACTACAAAACACATAAAATAGAAACACACAAATAAGAATTTTATATAAAAACAACACTGCAATATTCTTATAATATATCTAAAAATATACATAAGACTTTATAAAAATAGAAATTTTTTTTCTAAAAATTTTTTCAATAACATCATAATTCTCCCTGGAAAGAGCACCAAAAACTTTTTCCCGATTTTTTTTATATTTGTTAATGCGATGTATGCGAGTTTATTCTTAAATTTTATTAATTATAATTCTTACTTTGCAATGGCGCCAAAAACTTGATCGCAAGCAACAGCTAGGCACAAACTTGACTTCTAAACAAATAAGAATACAATTATTATATTTAATATGAGATACTATGAAAGCTTACATATCCTTATCAAGTAATATAGGACTTTTTAATTAAGCCCTGAATATCAAACCCACATGGAAAACTACAATATGAACTTATAAAATAGAAGAAACTTGATAGCAAATTCTACTTAGCAAACTATTCTTACTTAAACTCTTGATTGTTATAATCGAAATTAAAGTTTGATTCTTTTTGTAATTTTTGAAAATTGAAATTAAAGTAAGTAACTGACTAAATTAACTAGATATTTGCAAGATAAAGGCAATATAAATAAAATATCTTTTTTCTTTATCATGAATCAATAACAAGTATAGGAATTCTATTTTCGAAGCATTCAAATATTGTTGTGTCAAATAAGAGAAATAAAATTCTTTACCCGTACTAGAGAGGTTATAAAGAACATTGGCTAATTTACAGTTTGAGTTGAATTGAAGATGGGTTAGGTAAGGAAGATACTAGCTCTCACTCTAGAGTTCTCTCTACTCCCTCCATCTGGGGGATAACATCTCGTATCAAAACCAAAAACTTTAAATCATTTTGTGGGCTTTAGTCTGTCACTTTAAAGTCCTCTTATTCTACACCCTTCAAATTTTATTTCCCAAGAGGTAGTGAAGATAATCAGATGCCTTACTTCATTCAATGGGGTCTTACACCGATCTCGAGAAGGTGTCACATTAGGAAGGAAAGATAAGGGACTCAAATCCAACCTAAGAGTTGACGAGCTTCATTGGAAAGGAAAGCTCAGGGAGTCACATCCAACCTAAGAGATAGCAAATCGAATCAGATGCTCTACTCCATTTTAGGGGGTCTCACACCGATCTTGAGAAGGTGTCAAATTAAAAAGGAAAGCTCAGGGACTCACATCCAATCTAAGAAGTGAAAAAGGTGCGGAGATAATGAGAATATGATGCCTTAATCCATTTAAGGGGATCTCACTCCTATCGCTAAATAATTAGAATGTTACATTACGAAGGAAAGACAGGGACTCACATCTAACCTAAGTGGTGATGCGCTATATTGGGAAGGAAGGCTCAAGGACTCACATTCAACTCAAGAGATAGTGAAGAAAATTGGATGCCTTACTCCATTTAAGGGGGCCTCACAACGATCTAAAGAAGGTTTCACATTAGGAAGGAAAGCTTAATGACTCACATCCAACCCAAGAGGTAGCAAAGAGAATCAGAATTTAGGTATTGACCTCGGATGGAACAAGAATTTAGGTACTAGCCCCAAAAGGAGAATCAAAAGCCTTACTCCATTTAATGCAGTCTCACACCAATATCGAGAAGGTTTCACATTAGAAAGGAAAGCTCTAGTACTTACATCCAACCTAAGAGGTGATGAGCTACATTGGGAAGGAAAGCTCAAGGACTCACATCCAACTTAAGAGGTAGCGAAGTAAATCAAAATTTAGGTACTAACGCCATAAATTTCTTGAATGCAGAAAATAGGAATGGGTTGTAAGAAATTTGTGGATAAAATTGGAAATCGTGACCAATCCTGAAATTTTGTGAATAAAAAAAATAGGGATGGTATGCAGAAAATTTGTGTACGGAATCGAAATCCTTCCACCGACCTAGAAATTTTGTAAATGCAAAAATATAAGGATGGGATGCAGAAAATTTGTGGATGGAATCGAAATCCTTGCACTGACCCAGAGATTTTGTGAATGCAAAAATATGGATAGACTGCAGAAAATTTGTGGATGGAATCAGAATCCTTGCCTCAACTCAAAAATTTTGTGAATGCGCAAAACAGGGATAGAATGCTAAAAATTTATGGACGGAATATGAACCCTTGCACCGACCCTGAAATTTTGTGAAATCTTGTGTAGAGTGTGAAACTTTGTGAGGAAGAGAGTTGTGGAAATTCGTGTAGATGACGAAATTTGTGCTATGAAGAGTGTGGAGTTTGTGTGAAGAATACAGGATGCGAGTGGAGAACTCAGAGTGTGAAATTTTAAGATAATATGTTTATCATTTTTATCATTTTCATTATTATTAAGATTATTTTTTTTTCAAATTCAATTTTCTATTTACTTTTCTTTAACTTTGAATTTGAATTTTCATTTAATATCAGATTTTTTTGCATCATTTTTTTTATTGGAGTTTTGGACCAACGTATGGTCCCGCGGCTTTTTATTAATCGCACAAAAGAGACAATTCAACAATGTACGTCGAAATCCAAAATAAAATTTATTAAATTTACTTCAAACATGCACTGCAATTAAACATATAGTGAAAGGTATCCCAAAACATCAGAAGTACATCAGTGTAGAAACTGTCATCTCATATATCATATCTTCTCTGCTCTGACACAATACTAAAGTAGCAAGTATCTAACTATCTTCTGAGGAAATTTTGTGATCAATCTAACCTTCTAAGGCACATTTTAGAACTAAAATCCCCTCGTGTATAATTAGAGTTACAATTATTTTACAGCTTGTACGGGCAAAGTCCTTTCAACTCTTGGTCAAGCTGAAATCCGTACGGTACCTTGCTGTCATCCATTTTTTGTAGTGTGACTGAGACTCTATGGCGTGCCACTCCAAGAATGCTATGTTTTTCCAGGTTTGCTCCATTTCCCATCAAAATCAGCACAAAACCAATTGGAAACAGAATTTCAACCGACCCCCGAAATTATCTGGGTCAATAATATCTATCACTTTCCTGAACAGGATGTTGCTCTTGCTCATATACAAAACTATACAAAACAGTCTGACGAAATCATATTGATCAATGTGGGGTGGTATGCAGTCTCCTTCCTCATAAATGTTAATGATGCAGCAATTCAGATTACAGTACGTTGGTAATATACTCCACCTCATCATCCTCTTGATCATCTTCTTTATTATAGACGACATGAGATCTACCTCGTCATATCTTAAAATGCTCAGGGGGTTCCATAGCTTATCCTTAGAAAAATTTTAACAACATTCACATCAAATGGTGATTCTTCCCTTTCCTGACATCCACTTTTGTGACTTGGAATATGTATTTTTCTTCAGCAAACTTGCTTGGACCCTGTCTCTCAAATTAAAAACGCAGTCGAGGATCTTCCTTTCATCCCTTTTGGAGAACACTCTAGTGTGTAACTAAAGTCCCTCCAAAATATTGATGTGGCACGAAGCGGTCAGCTAGCACTAATAGTAAATATGCAGTTCAATCCCAATAAAAATAAATTTAGTATAAATAATTTTATCTTTTAAAATATCTAAGCTATTAAATCTGTAATAATAACACAAGTATACATATCAGTTAAGTAAAAAAAGGGCTCTAATGGAGTCCTAAGTATCGATCCCACAGGGAGTTGGAAATTCTTATGGTTATAACGTCAAATGCAATATTCAAACTATAAAATTTGAGTAGGCAAGATAAATCTAAAGTAAATTTAGCATATGCTAAAGGAAATGCAGTTGAAAGAACTAAGTAAACTAAACTGATGGCTAAACTTCAAAAGTATACTTAAAAAGACTATACAGAGTTTTGTAACGAAGAGTTCAAATTTAAGAAATCATCTTTCTTCTTTACAATGAGTT
The DNA here is from genome assembly GCA_003013225.1 of Phalaenopsis aphrodite. Lineage (NCBI taxonomy): Eukaryota > Viridiplantae > Streptophyta > Magnoliopsida > Asparagales > Orchidaceae > Phalaenopsis > Phalaenopsis aphrodite. The sequence goes on from NEWO01000090.1 coordinate 1,364,401, forward strand.
TATGGAAAGTGAAAAAATTAAAAATCATTTATAATACATATAATTTTGTATTGTGCTAAATAGGAGCAATACAATTCTTTATCCTCTGAGAGTGCATAACAAACATTGACTAATCTAGAGTTTGGTCCCTAAATCCATGGTTAGGCTGAGAGGATACTAGCTCTCACTCTAGAGTTCTCACTTCTTCCTTACCTGAGGGCTAACAATCTTGTTTTAGTTTCTAAGAAACTTGACCAAACTGGGGATTTTAATCTGTCACCTTAAAATCTCCAATTTTTCACCCATCAAAGTTTATTTCCCTATTTATTTGCACGTAACCCCATGGATTACATTCTCACCCATGAAATTGAATGTGACTCTTACCTTGTTGTAAAAAGCATAACCTTTTTGGATCATATATTTCTCAACAAATTTTAACCTTTTGGTTTGCAGATCGAAAGTAAATGAAGATTAGAGTTTGAATCATCACAATTTATTAAAATTTAAAATCTTAACAAAACAAAATTAATTCTTCACAAAACCATATCTCATTATTGGGGTAAAGATAAAGAAAACTTCTCAAAATTCATGAGAAGGATTGACAAAACACGAACTATATATATAAAAATAAGTTTACCAAATAACAAAAAAAGAACACAACTTATATAACACTCTTTCCCAAGAAAATCCCTAGAAGTTCCGTTGAAACACTTTCTTTCTTTACAATCACACTCAATTCTCTCTTAGAAGTGTAATGAGGAAGAAATATCTCATTCCCTCTCCTCTTACAAACCTAGAAGAAAATTTTCCCTTCTCTCTCATGCCAAAACCTTTCTCTCTGTCTCACGCCACTCTTTTTTCTATATACTTCTCTCCTTTTTAATTAGGGCCTGAAAGGAATTCAAAATTCCTCCCAATTTTCCCCCAAAAGTCACGCCTTTTTGCACCAAGAGATAAGTCCTGTCATCCAAGAGACATATCTCTTCATTAAAGATCCTTCTGAAGTCTCTATATGTATTGAACCACTCCATGGGATGTTTGAAATGTTTGGAGCCTTTAAAAACTACTCAAAAATAGTCACAAACCAACCTACTCCATCTTAATTTGTCTTTAGTGCTTCTAGCACTAGTTTGGGGCCTTTGGCACAAGCCTAATGAAATCTGCGCCGTTCTCTGGATTCTGGTGCTTCTGGCGCCAATCCTGCATTTCTAGCGTCACTTAATGAAGTTCATGTTGTCTTTGGATTCTGGCACTTCTAGGGCCAATCTAACACATGTGGCATCAATCTGAATCCTCTGGCGCCACTTCTTTATAAAATGGCACCTCTGGCATTGTGGTCGTTAAAATTTGAGAGTTTTTGGTCGCTGGAATGGATATCCCGTCGCGTGATTTTAAAATATGTTTAATTTAACTTAAACTTGACATTTTAGAAGAATGAGTATTAACAAGAATCAAGAGTTTTCTTAGGTAAATCTATAATTTTCTAAGAAGTAATTAACTATAAGAGCTTGCTCCTATATAAAAATTAAGAATTCATAATATGTGATCAACCTAAATCTCTTGTTATTAGACCATTTAAGTGGTTATCCTTATATGAGATTTTGACATTCTGGAGTCTTCTTTATAAGTTTACCACCCAACATTTCTCTTGATTTCTATCATTTTCCCTTTACCTTTTCCTTAATTCCTTTAATACTTGAGGATCTTTTACTTGATCCAAAAGAGAAAGGTAAATTGAAAAAATAGGACAACAAGATAGATAAACAGTGTGGCGACTTAAACGTCCTTATCGACAATAGACATGATGACATGTGAAAATGAACTAGAATTGGCGGTGACCGCGGACGGAGAGTTACCCAATTTCCATCAATTGTTTGGCTTCAGTTTTGAGGAGAAATTTATTTGAGTGTTTCATCCTACCAATTTTTTTTGTTAGAGCTTACATTCATGTGAAACGATCACACAAATAGCTGGGAAGGTGTGAGGATTTAGGTCGCCATGAACATCAACCTTAGAATCCTAAAAAAAGCTAGGGCTTATATTGTACATCAGAGCTATAAAAAGGCCTAAAGATAATGTGAGAATTTTTATTTCATAAGTAGACAACCTCGAAATCTTATGGCTTGGTTGTTTAATTCTAAGAAAGTAAATTGGTTTAGCTAGGGAAGACAGGTTTTGCTATTGAAGATGGTCATGCTGCCCACCATGCTAGCTCCAAGCTCCTTGCCGTAACAAGTTTAGGTTTTCTATGGATGTCAAATCAGGTGGCTCTATTTTTGAAGTTCCTTAAAAATCTATTGGGGCATATTATAGTTAATTAGAGCAACTTCGGTTAGGATCATACGGTTCCCTCATTCCGACACCACTATTTTCTATTGTATTCACTTAGTCCAAATGAATTTACTAAACTCAACTTAATGAGTTCCATACTTTCATTTAGACCGTGGAAAGCCTTGTTAGCAACCGTAGGTTAGCTCCTCCAAGGGATCCCCGATCATCTGATTGAGACATCTTAATTTAGTTATAATTTTTGTTTTTTTGTGATGTTTGCAATTAAATTTCGAGTTGTCTTATATTTTGAATGTTGTGGAGGTGAATTTTATCTTGGTTGATTTTAGTTTTGGTTTTGGTTTTAGTTTTGTGGTTATCCTGATAGTTTTAGTTTTCTTGCAGGGTGGCATCTTTGTTTAGCATGCAAGTTTGTGTTTTGTTCATACATGTAGGTAAGTAAGCACAATGTGGAAAGCTTAAGAAAGACAATGTTATAAACTATAAAAGCGTACCTGGCGAGTCATCTCGTTCTACCACCTGAAACTCAAAATGCATGTTAGAATGTTTTATGTAAAGTGGAAAAAGTAAGGTTTTAGTGACCTACCTAATCCTAGGTCACATCTTGGTGGGTCCCTATTATTTTGATTAAGGATGATTTTTTTTAAGTAAAACATATTAAGATTAGTAGACCTCTGAGGTATCCAACAGGTCTAGATGGAGAAGTAGGCCCATGCTTCCCTCTTACTATCTAGTGAAAAGTCTCAAGCTCATTTAAAATTATTATGTTTCTTAATAACCCATTCTGTAAATACCTTTAAATCTCAATAAACATTGATGTTTTAATTATCCTTAAGAGTAAGGTAATTATCACTTGCCATTTAATTTAGAAGTTATGTGGGTGGAGATCCTTAAATGGGGTGAGTTAGCGTTATTGAAACACTTAGTCGATTTGATTTCTAATTTGGGCTTAGGGTGTCAAAGGTGTTTACTTTATATTCACTCTTCTAATCTTCATTTAACCAAATTTGATTCAGCCTAGGTCATTACTAAGACCTTTAGACCTAAGAAGATGTCTTGGTTTTTTTGAAAGAAGTTGAGTTTTTAAGTGACAATAATTATTCATTTTCAAAATACTTAAATGTCATTTGGAAATCAATTAGGGGTATGAATTAGTGATTTATCAACTTTCAAAGTCGTGCTGCCAAGTCTATGCTCATTTAATTTAATAGACTTTCAAATTTTAATAATTTAAGGAATTACAAACTTATCCCTTGATTATGGAAAGAGTGAGGTTGGTTTCTACCAATTAATCCTTTTGTGTTTTAATCATCAAAATAAGTTAAGTAAAATCAGAGGTTACCCTTTTCCCTCCTTGAATTAAGCCTAAATGTTAATTAAGGCTAAATTTCCAAAATTACACTTTTGGCCCTAAGGCTCTATCATTTAATAATTTGTCAAATTTAATTCAAATGACTTTGGAATTTTCATCCCACCTCACTCATGGGTCAATTAAGACATCACAGGAGAAAATGTGATTTTTCAAACTTTAATTTAATTTGCATATTTATTTTTAATGGAAAATTAAGATTTTTCAAAGAAAATTCCATAACTTGACCAAGACAAAACCTAATCCCTTAAAATTTTTCTTGGAGGTAGACCTAAACCAGAGAAACATTGGGACCAAATTTCATGATTTATTAAATTGTATTTGAATTTTAAGAATTATTTTAGGTTCTAAAGTATTTATTAATTATAAAATATTTTGAATGTGGAAATGAAGTTTCATATTTTTATTAAATCTCTCTAATTTCAAGGAACCCAAAGAATCAAATTTTAGATTTTTCTGATTTTTATTTAAATTTTTAGAATTATTTTAGTGAAAACTCATTTTTAGCCCTTACGAATTATTTTAGTGTTAAAATTCAATATCTTCACTTAGAAAATTAGGAAAAATATTTCAATTATTCTTAAGTGCATAGGAAACAATTTAGAACATTTTCATGAATTTTATTATTTTTGTGATTTTTATCATTTTTTAATTACTTAAATATTAAAAATAGGCTAAAAATGAAGTTTTTATTTTAATTACCATTTTATTTTTCAAAAATTTCTCTTACTACAGAGAACTCCAAAAATCAACTTTTATAATCTTTTTAGTTATATTTTATTTGTTAAAAATTATTTTAGTACCAAAAATGTCATTTAACTTGAAAAATCAATTTGAGTTATTAAATGAGCTCCAAATATTTTGATTTTTTATGGGGAGTTCTCTGAACTTTAAATCACAAAGAAAATTAAAAATTAAGACATTCAAATGTTTATGTTTCCCAAAATTAATTTTCTTTGTGTTTTAGGGTTGGTGGAAATTAAGTGCATTCTTAATGACTTAACCCATGAAATATTTTACAAAGGGTTCTCTGGTCATAACAAACTGATCCCTGGATACTGCTAATATGCAAAGTACAACAACAATTCAGATTATATTTCACTTATATTTCCATACTTTGCAACAAAACCAAAAACTTAATCCTGAAGAAAAATATAAATTTAACTTTTAATTTATATATATTTGGATACTATGCAAGTATACGTGTTGTTATCAAGTAATATAGGACTTTTTGATTAAGACCTGAATATCGAACCCACAGGGAGAATACGCAATATGCACTATTGAACATTAAACTTTCTATTTTTAATAAAAAGATAATTATCTAAACTAAAGATGATTTTTTGCAGTAATTAAAATTTAAATATTTTTTGTATTTTCAATCTTTTGATAGAACTAGTTTTTGCAGAAGAAAATCACTAAATATGAAAATATCTTTCTACTTGCTATGAATCAGTAATAAGTATTAGAATTCAGTTGTGGAAGTATGCAAATTGTGTTATGTCAAATAGGAGCAATAATATTCTTACCCTTACTAGAGATGCTATAAAGAACATTGACTAATTTAAAGTTTGACTAGTTTTGAAGACCGGCTAGGCAAGAAAGATATTAGCTCTCACTCTACAGATCTCTCAATTCCCTCCACCTGGGAGCTAACATTCTCGTATTATAACCTAAAATAATAAACTAAGTTGGGTACTTTAACTTGTCACTTTAAAGTCCTCTAACTTTACACCCTTTAATGAATAATTTCCCTATTTATTTGAACTCAATCATATGAACTACATTCTCATTCATACAACCTCATGTGATTCTTTCCAATTGTTGACTGAGACGATACTAGCCAGGTTCTTACATGTTCTCACAACAAATTTTAACATCTGGATTGGTCAAATCAAGAAGTAAATGAAGTGCATGGATTTAAATCATCACAACTTCTTCCATCATTGAAGATCAATACTTTCCACAACTTCCATCTAAAACTTAATTACTTATCATTTTAAGAAGAAAGATAAAGAAAACTACTTAGAATCTATGGAGAAAAAAACCACACTTTAGTTTAAAAGAAGAAATCATTGTCAAACGAACAACAAGTCTCAATTAAAACCAAAAGTTGTCTCAAAATAGAAAGATAAAAAACTTATCTCAAGTCCTCCACTAAACTCTTGAAGTTCCTTTGATTCTCTTTTCTTTACAATCACTCAAAATAAAATAACAAAAAGAATAAAATAAAAGTAAAAGTGGTGCCTAAAATTCTCTCCGAACTAACTCCCCAAATGAGAACTTTCAAAACTTTTCAATACCTTCAGGACCTCTTTCAAAGTCCCAATCTTCTTTCTTTTATAATTTTCTAAAAGGTGCATTGGTTCCTCTTAAAAATATGTCTAGATTTGATGTATTTCCTCAAGAGATGCATCCCTTCGTAATAATTTTCGTCCATGGTGGTTATAACCACCTTTTAAGCCAAGGGGTGCCTCAAAAATCTCTTCAAAATTCACAGAAACCGAATTTACTTGTCCAATAACTATCACTAGTGCTTAAGCGCGAGGCCTCTGGCACTTAGGCGCAGCCTTCTCTGTTTAACCGATGCTTAAGCATTGGATCTAACGCTTAGGCGCCAAAACTCTTTTGCACATTTTTCACTTTTTTGCTCCAAATTTGGTCATTTTTCACTCCTCTAAGCATTTTTCATCCTTTTTACCTGTATCTGCAAGAAAAAAACAAAAACACTTTCCATTAAAGCGCAATATCTCAAAAATAGTTTAAAAAATGTGTCTAAAAATACTATATATTTTAGGTGTATCAAAATCCCTCAAACTTAAAATGTTGCTTGTCCTCAAGTGACATTTCAATCTTTAAAAACTAAATATGTATGATATGTATATGAGTTTCTTTAGGAGTTACTAAAATTTTGATTTAGAAATATAGTAGTCTAATTTAGAAAAAATATTTGGTAACTGAGACCAACTTAAAGTTTAGAAATTCTTAAAGTTAAGAAAGATGAAAATATGAATTTCTATCTAATTCAAAAATGTATTGTAGATTTTCCAAATTTAGAATTTAGTTCTTTTATTATCTCTACTTAAAAATTTTTCATTAAAAATAATTTTACTTACTATATTATATTTATAAGCTTAAGAGTTTCTCAAGTCTTATACTTTAAAAAGATCAAATGTAGAACCAATTTTTTATTAGGCACTAATTCTCAAGCTTCTCCTTCCTAATTTTTTTTCTTTTCTTTCTCATTTTCTTTTCTTTTTCTTTTCTTTCTTTTTTTCTTTTCCCTTTTAGGCAAGGATTACTATATCTGGATAGGCCTTTAATGATTTTGAATTCTACTTCTCCTTCCTAAAGCAAAGTCTTGATATAAGTCTTTTACTTATAAATATAATAATAGTTTTGAAAATTATTTTAATTAAAGAAATTTAAGTATTAAAAATAAAAGTCTAAATTATCTAAATTTTTCAAAAATACAATTTTTCTTACTAAAGATAGTTACTTATATTAATCTTTTTCTCATCTAAAGACTTTTTAACTTAAAGTTTTTCTTCATTACTAAAAATTTTAACTAAATTTTCATAATCATTTCTAAAATCAAATTTTACTTCCCTAATATAACTTCATATACATAATAATTTTTTTTTCTTTTCAAATCAAACTCACTTGTAGCACATTTGAGAACAAATAAAATTCCAATTTTGAAAATATTTTTCATCCCCCAAACTTAAATTTTTAACTGATTTAGCATCAGATATATATAAGCAAGAATTAAATTAAAATCAATTTTTAAACCCTAATGATACAACTATAAAACTAAAAACATGAATAAAATTAATTTTTGATCAAATTTTCTATATTTTCATTTCAATTTAACATGTAAAGATTCAATAGACTTCTAAGCAATGAGTATAAATATAAAAGTAAACTAACATACTAACTTGATTTCACGTTCTTAGCATAAAAACAAACACACTAACATGATAAAAAAAATACAGAGTAGCGGTTTCAGAAAATTAAATTTAAGATCTAGGTTAGCTAGATTTTCAACTTTATAACAGATTCAAAATTAAGTTAAATTCTAAACTAGCTAAATCACAAAACTCACAACAGTTACTACCCTAGAATTTCAAAACAAACTACTAACTAACACAAACATTACAATTCAATTAAAAATAAAAGTCTCAGACATCACAATATCTAAACAAGTGAACATACATACATGTCTCAAGTCCAAAACATGAAAACACATCACATCACAATTCTCACTTAAACATAAAAGTACAAACCACATCACATAGTTCAAACCAACACACAGATGCAAATGTAGCAAGCCGGGACCACATAGTTCATATCATATTACAATCATAAAATAAATCTCTCAGGTCTACTCGTCATCCTCTGAATATTTGCTATCCCAAACTTTTGCAGGCTCATAATCAGGGTATCTAGGATATGGAGGAAATTGCACTCCTTGGTTACTCCTAATGAGACTCTCCATAGATGAGTGAAATTTCTCTTCATAATCACTTTTTCTCCTATTATACTTATCAATATGCTCTGCAAAATGCTCTAAATTTTGTACCCTATCAGAGATAAAATTAATATTATCCCTCATACTCTACAATAATTGATCTTGGGTTTCAGTAGACTCACCTTGAGATGTAGAAGCACTGAGGTAGATGGTCTAGATGTAGAAGCAGCACATGTCTCCATTCCATAGCTCCAAGAAAATCCTCCTCTCCAGCCAAAAATTGAATGCTCATAATAAGTCTTCACATTCACCTTAATGATGAGATTTACAGGTAATAAAACTTCGTCCCAGCTATCATATTTAACTCCAGCCTGCTCACACAAAGAAAAGATCAAGGAAGCAAATCCCAAACCTGCAATTGTAACAGTTATAGCAGAACTGCTGATAGTCTGACAAATCAAAGCTTCAATGTTGATGAGTTTTCCATCTTGAATACAATAGTTCAACATCGCTCTTTCTCTGGTCTCTTCACTGAGATGATTGGTTAGAAGCAGATGAGCAGAAATGAAATAGTGTTAGGCCTTTAAAGGTGCGCATAACTTTGAAGTTGGGAAATTTACTCTCCTCTCATTGGTGATCTTCCAAAGTCCTCTCTCAATAGTCAAGTAAGAGATAATCTTGTCTAACTCTGCTTCAATAGGGCTATAATTTGCATAAAAACATAATGTATCTAGTGGGAAATGGTAAAACAAGTTGATTACCTCTGGCGAAAAAGGTACCAACTTTCCTCGAACCATAACTCGATTGTCTTCAGCTTCAGGGAGATTTGCATAGAACTCCCTCACAACAGATATAACTGCGACAGCAGAAAAACAACAGAATTGTTCCCACTATTGGCAAATAATTAAATCTTTCTTGGCTCCACCCAAATTTCTAAAACATCACTCCTGAATCAGTTTGCATGATTGCAACGCATCACTGTACAGATCTTAAGCTTTTGAACTAACAAATTTACTCGAATCGAAAGGGGTTTTGCCTTTGTTTCTTTTCATTCTTGGTGCCATTCTATAAATATTAAAAATTCCAACAATAACTTCAAAAATCAAGTCTAAACCACTAAACTAAACTTCCAAAAGCTTAAACTACACTTCTTACGCAATATCCATAGACTTTTCCTTATTTTTCACCATGAATAGTAATTTTTCAAATTCTTCCAAATGTACTCAAAATACATGGTGAAAATCTAAAATTTTTGCATAGAAGTAAAGCTCTTACCTTAAGAAATCTGAATCTAGCAAATTTTTCTTGATTCCGCCAAGAAATCTCCACTTAATGGTGTGCCCTAACTCTCCAAAATTGCGTTTTTAAGAGGTTAAAGGTGACGGGAGGATGAAAATGGTGATTTTTTGCTTAAATTTTCACTTTTAACCGTTCGCAAACCAGTTTTTGAGAACCGGCGCTTAAGCGTGGGTAAGTGGCGCTTAGGCGCCTTCCTCTCAAGTTTGCTTGCGCTTAAGCGCGAGATGTGACACTTAGATGTCAGTGCACAATTTTAAAAATTTTCAAATTACAGTAAAATGCATTATTTTCCTAAGTAGACCACCTCTAAATGGTCTCATAGCACTTAAATGTCTTTTTTCAACATCCTGTAACTCTCCTTTATCTCAAAATTCTCTTTAATAACTATTTCAATTCGAGGCTAAATAATACAAAATTTCACACAAACAAACTTATATTAATTGACAAATGAGTACAAATACACTTAAACACTAAGTTCTCATTCCAAATTGTCTTGGATGAAAAAACTTTCCTAAATAAAAACACTTAACAATTTTTCACAGTTAAGTACCTAAGTAACACAAACACTAAAAGCAAGTATTAAACACTAAAGCACTTTAAGACAACATCTTTAAACACACAAAACAATAACTTTAAACATAGAACTTAATTCCATTCTTCATTAGAAGGAACCAATTCAAGTTTTTCATTAGTCTCTCCTCGGACAACTGGAATATAAAGTTGATAAAACGGACGGTGATGACGTGCTCTGATGCAATCTTCTTCAATCCACTTTTGCTTAAGAAACATCTCCTTATCTGCTTCCTCTATATAACTAGTGTGGCTAAATTGCATTTTCAATTGCCATCCAACACGCTCAAGATGTGCATGAATCTCCCATACCTTAGTCTCCAGTACAGACATGGTATTTTCAATTTTGTTGATCTTCTTTGATATCACTTCAATACTAACGTTGAAGAAACCGTTATACATCTCTTGTGCACTTTGACTAATGAATTTCTTCCTCATGGTCTCCTCCTTCCTCTTTAAATCCAACTCCCATGAAGACGTCATCTTAAAATATATCTCTCTCTTAGACTTTATGGCTAGAAATGATCTGGGGTGAAATTCCTTCACTAAACCCTTCTATTTATAGACTTAAATCCTTCCAATAACTCTTAGACACATTTAGAAACTGCCTTGGCACATTTTTACAAACTTCTAGGTGGTTTTCCCTTCTAGAATATTAATTTTACACATGTTTTTAAACTACCACGGTTAAACGCCAGATTTGGCGCTTAAGCGCCAATGTACATTTTTGCACTAGTTAACTTAATGTCCAAATTCTCATTTTAACTTGTCTAGATCACTAAATAAAGTCTTAAAATTAATACTAACACATAATAGTCTAAAAAATACTACCCCAAATTTTCTTAATCACACATAAAACAACAGTCAAAATAAAAACACACTGATAATTATGGGTTGCCTTTCACAAAGCTCTTGGTTTTACATGGTCAGCCAAACGTAACCAGTGCTTACTCTGGTTGGCCCTTCATCATTCCATCATTAAACTTATGTTGATCCCCTATAAAATAAGGTTTCAGTATATCTCCATTAACTTTAAATATTTTCTAAAACTTAGGATCTTTAATATCTATAGCTCCATAAGGATAAACTTTAATCACAATAAATCGGCCCATTCACCTGGACTTAAGTTTGCCTGGAAATAATCTTAACCTAGAATTATAAAGCAAAACTTGTTGCCCTTGCTGAAAATTTTTAGTAAGAATCCTTCGATAATACCACCTCTTCATCTTTTCTTTATAAAATTTGACACTTTCATAAGATTCATTCCTTATCTCTTCAAGATCATTTAATTATAACAATCTTTTCTCGCCAGCATCTTTTAAATTATAATTAAACTCTTTGATCGCCCAATATGCTTTATGCTCAAGTTCAACTGGTAAGCTTTCCCAAATATTAGCCTATATGGGAAAATTCCTATAAGGGTTCTGTATGCAGTCCTCTAAGCCTACAAAGCATAGTCAAGTTTGACTGACTAATCCATTTTTGTTGGATTCATAAATTTTTCCATAATTCTTTTAATTCTTCCATTGAATAGTTCAGCCAAACCACTTGTCTGAAGATGATAAGCAGTAGCAATCTTATGATTTATATGATATTTCTTTAATAATTTCTCCATTATGGCATTTCTGAAATGACTTCCCCCGTCAGTAATGATAACACTTCGCATCCCAAATCTACAAAATATATTTAGTTTCAAAAAATTTTCAACACTTTCAGCATCACATCAAGGTAAAACAACAGCTTCTATCCATTTGGATAGATAGTCCATTGCTAACAGAATATATAAATTTCTGAAAGATGATATAAATGGTCCCATGAAATCTAATCCCCAAACATCAAATATTTCAAGTTCTAGCATATAATTGAGGGGTGTCTCATTTCTTATAGAAATATTACCCACTCTTTGACATCTATCACGAGTTTTGATATAAGCATTAACATCTTTAAAAATTGTAGGCCAATAAAATCGAGATTGTAAAATTTTTATATGTTGTTTTATCAACACCAAAATATCCCCCAAAATCAGAATCATGACATTTTTGGATAATCTCATAAGTTTCTTCTAATGGTACACATCTTCAAATAATCATATCCTTTCCTTATTTATATAAAAATGGGTCATCCCAAAAATAAGTCTTAGCTTCAGAAATAAATTTCCTCTTTTGTTGATATGTCATTTCAAAGGCTATAATATCACTAACAATAAAGTTCACAATCTTGGCATACCACGAAACACACCACTCATTAATAGTGAACAATTTTTCATCTAGAAAATGTTCATTAATTTCATTTTCAAAAAAGAGTGGTTTTTCTAATTCAACCCTCGATAAATGATCAACAATTTGACTTTCAATCACCTTTTGATCTACTATTACAAAATCAAATTCTTGCAAAAGAAGAATCCATCTTTTAAGTCTAGGTTTAGCATCCTTCTTTTTCATTAAATATTTAATAGCACAATGATTTGCATGCACTACACAATGAGTTCCAATTAAATATGATCTAAATTTATCAAAAGCATATACTATTTCTAATAACTCTTTTTCACTTGTTGTATAATTAATTTGAGTTTCATTAAGAGTTTTACTAGCATAGTTAATAACTTTGAAAATTTTATCATATCTTTGTCCTAAAACACCTCCAATAGTATAATCACTAGCATCACACATTAATTCAAACGGTTTTTCCTAGTTTAGTGAAACTATAATTGGTGCAGTGATTATTTTTTTCTTTTAATAACTTAAAAGCTTTTAGGCATTCCTCATCAAAATTAAAAATTGCTTGTTTCTCCAGTAAATGGCATAAAGGCTTAACAATCTTTGAAAAGTCTTTAATATATCGTCTGTAGAATCCAGCATATCCTAAAAAACTCCTAATTTCCCTTACATTTGTTGGATAAGGTAAATTAGCGATCACTTGAATTTTAGCAGGATCTACTTCCATATCATTTTCTGATATTTGATGTCCTAACACAATTCCTTCTACCATAAATTGGCATTTTTCCCAGTTAAGGACTAAATTTTTTTCTTCACAGCGCTTAAGAACATTGGATAAATGTTCTAAAATGAAGTTCCAAACACTAAAAAGTCATCCATGAATACTTCAATCCTTTTTTCAATACAAATCACAAAAAATTGTCATCATACATCTTTAAAATGTAGCAGGGGCATTACATAAATCAAAGGGCATTCTTCTAAAAGCAAAAGTACCATAAGGACTGGAAAATGTTATTTTCTCTTGATCCTCAGGAGATATTTGAATTTAGTGATAACCAATATATCCATCCAGAAAACAAAAGCATTTAAGCCCAGCTAGTCTATCCAGCATTTGATCTTGAAGGCAATGGAAAATGATCTTTCCTAGTGGCAAGATTTAACTTGTTTATATTCAATGCATATTTGTCGTCCTGTAACTTTTCTAGTAGGTATTAAGTCATTATGTTCATTTACAGTTAAAATTACTCCTCCTTTCTTAGGAACGCAATGAATTGGACTAGCCCATGCACTATATGAAATAGGGTAGATAATTTCAGCATCTAACCACTTTAAAATTTCTTTCTTTACAACTTCTTTCATAACAGGATTCAATCTCCTTTGCAGATCAGCCTTGGGTTTGCACTTCTCTTCCATATGAATTCTATGCATATAAATTGAAGGATTGATTCCTTTAATATCAACAATTGTCCATCCAAAGGCTTTCTTAAAATTTTTAAGAATTTTCATCAACTATTCTTCTTCTTTCATCGTTAATTTTGAGGAAATTATAACTGGAAAAGTAGATGAATCTCCTAAAAAGGCATATATTAAATGTTTAGGAAGTAACTTCAACTCTAGTTCTAGAGGTTTTGCAATAGATGGACAAAATGATTTATCTTTATCTATCGTGTCCAAAATTTCAAAACTTTCTCGAACATAGTTTGAATTATCCTTAAAAAGATCTTCACATTGATTTAATAACTCTCTTGCTCCTGTTCCAAATCTTTTGCTTTACATTTTTCTTCATAAGTAGTTATAAAATGGCATTCACTTAGATATCTTATAAAAACCATCCTATAGCATTCATGTTTTTTACCTTTATAGGGTATTTCATTGATTTTGAAATGTTAAAAGTAACAGTTTGATCATTGACACACATTGTGAATTCCCTTTTCTGCACATCTATCATTGCTCTTCCGGTGGCTAGGAAAGGTCTCCCCAAAATGATAGGTATCTCCTTATCTTCCTCCATATCTAGCACAATGAAATCAACAGGAAAGATAAATTGAACCACTTTCACTAGGACATGTTTTATAACTACTTTAGGGTATGTTATTGAACAATCTACTAACTCCAGAGTTATAATAGTAGGGGTTATTTCTCCTAAACCCAATCTTTTAAATATAGATAATAGCATAAGGTTAATGCTTGCACCTAAATTACATAAAGTTTTCCCATAAAATCTGTCTCCTACTGCACATGGAATTGTAAAGCTACCAGGATCTTTATGCTTTTCAGAAACCTTCTTCTGAAATATCGCACCACACTCTTCACTAAGTGCAACAGTCTCATTATCTTCAAACTTATCTTTCCTGTTAAGAATATCCCTCATAAACTTTACATAGCTCAAATTTTTTTCTAAGGCTTCAACAAATGAAATATTAATTGTAAGCTTCTTAAATATTTGCACAAATTTTGAAAATTGTTTATCCAATTTCTGCTGACGAAGTCTTTGAGGAAATGGAGGTGGTGGTTTTTCCAAATCAATTTTTAGTGAAGAAATAGGTCACTCAGAATCTTTTGGAGTGTCCTCTTCTGATTCTTCAATTTCTTCTCTCTCTACTTCAATTTATTTTTTAACCCAACCTTCCAACTCTCTTCCGCTTCTAAGTTGAACTGCTTTTACTTGTTCTTTATCTGGTCTTTTAGATTTGATTCAGTATTACTAGGAAGTGTTCGTTTGGACTATCACTTAATGAATTTACTATTTACCCAAGTTGACTCTCAATATTTCTAATTGTAGCTCCTTGACTTTGTAATTGATTTCTCATTTGTAACACCACTTCTTCTATAGACAACTTCTTCTCCTTAAACTGTTTATTACTGTTGAAACCTGGATGATAAGTAGATATATAATTATTTTTCCCTTGATTGTTCCAGTTTCCCAATGTTTTTCCTTGGTTGTCCCCCATTGCTGATTATTACCACCTGAATTGGATTTCTAGTTAAAGTTGGGATGATTTTTCCAACATGGGTTACAATAATTTGAATATGGGTTATTCTGCTTATTATTTGTAGCATTCAAAGTTTCTATTGATGCTTGAGAATCTACCATTTAACCTAATGAATTCTCTTCAATCATTGAAATTGGTTGAGAAAAATTCATTCCAAATTGGTCTAACTTCCACAAAATTGCAGCAACTTGATTTGCTAACATGGTAAATGCATTAATTTCATGAATAATGGCTACTTTCTTAAGATTTACCCTCTCACAAGGCCATTGAAAATTATTAGTAGCCATTTCTTTAATTAAAGCATAAGCGTCATGAAATGATTTTGACATCAATGAACCACCAGCAGCGGCATCGATAATCGATCTAAGAGATCCAACTAATCCATTACAAAAAGTTTGAATTATTAACCAATATGGTATAGCATTGTGTGGAAACTTTCTTAAGAGTTCTTTAAATTTCTCCCATGCTTCATAAATAGATTCTCCTTCAAACTGATTAAAAGATGTAATATCATTTCTAAGCTTTGCAATTTTTTATCGTGGAAAATATTTAGCAAGGAATTTTTGTACTAAATCACACCAAGTTCTGATAGATCCAGGTGCTAACAAATTCAACCACATCTTAACTTTATCTCTCAGTGAGAAAGGAAATAACCTAAGTCTTATGGTATCATCTGATACACCATCATATTTAAATGTAGCGCATAATTCTAGAAAATTGGCAAGATGTAAATTTGGATCTTCAGTTGGTGATCCCCAAAATTGATTATTTGATACCATTTGGATAATAGCAGGTTTAAGCTCAAATGAATTAGCCACTACAGTAGGTTTTTGAATACTACAATGAAGTTCATATATAGTAGAGTTGACATAATCTCTTAAAGGTCTAAACTCTTAATGAATTTCAGCATTTTAATTATTTTGGTCGGCCATTTCTGTAATTTTTTTTAGATTTTTCAAAATTTATAATTTGTTTGGTTTTTCTAATTTTTCTAATAGTTCTTTCTAATTCAGAATCGTAGGGCACTAATCATTCAGAACCTGAACTATGAATACACTAACATATAATAAAATAAATTAAAATAAAATAAAATAAGATAAGATAAGTTAAAGTTTAAATAAGACTTTCTAAAAATAGAAATTTTCTTTTAAAATCAATTTCTCCTCGGCAACGATGCCAAAAACTTGATGTCTGGATATTCCTAATATGCAAAGTACAACAATAATTTAGACTATATTTCACTTATATTTTCTTACTTTGCAACAAAATCAAAAACTTGATCCTGAATTAAAATAAGAATTTAACTTCTAATTTATATATATTGGGATAGTACGCAAGTATACGTATCGTTATTAAGTAATATAGGACTTTATGTTCTCTGGATATTGCCAACTTCTAATTTATATATATATTGAGATACTGCGGAAGAAAGATCGTAGTATCCCACTCGACAGTTCCCTCGATTCAGATCTTTAAAGTTTGAATAGTTTTGAAGACCCGCTAGGCAAGAAAGATACTAGCCCTCACTCAAGAGTTCCCTCGATTCCCTCCACCTGGGGGCTAACATTCTCGTATCAGAACCTAAAATAATAAACCAAGTTGGGGGCTTTAACTTGTCACTTTAAAGTCCTCTAACTCTACACCCTTCAATTAATATTTCCCTATTTATTTGCACTCAATCATATGAACTACATTCTCATTCATACAACCTCATGTGATTCTTTCTAATTGTTGACTAAGACAATACCAGCCAGGTTCATACATGTTCTCACAACAAATTTTAACATCTGGATTGGCCAAATCAAAAAGTAAATAAAGTGCATGGATTTAAATCATCAAAACTTCTTCCATCATTGAAGATCAATACTTTCCACAACTTTTATCCAAAACTTAATTAATTATCATTTTAAAATGAAAGATAAAGAAAACTACTCAAAGTCCATGGAGAAAACAAAACCACAATTTAGTTTAAAAAAAGAAATCATTGTCAAACCAACAATTCTCAATTAAAACCAAAAGTAGTATCAAAACAGAAAGATAAAAAACTTATCTCAAGTCCTCCACCAAACTCTTGATATTCCTTTGATTCTCTTTTCTTTACAATCACTCAAAATAAAATAAAAAGGAATAAAATAAAAGTAAAAGTGGTGTCTGAAAATCTCTCTGAACTAACTCCCTAAATGAGAACTTTTAAAACTTTCCAATAATTTCAGGAACTCTTTCAAAGTCCCAATCTTCTTTCTCTTACAATTTTCTAAAAGGTGCATTGGTTCCTCTTCAAAATATGTCTAGATTCGATTTATTTCCCCAAGAGATGCATCCTTTCATGATAATTTTTGTCCATTGTGGTTATATTATTAAGCCAATGGGTGCCTCAAAAACCTCTTCAAAATTCATAGAAACAGAATTTACTGGTCCAATAATTGCCACTAGAGCTTAAGTGTGGGGCCTCTATCGCTTAGGTGTTGCCTTCTCTGTTTAACTGGTGCTTAAGCGCTGGATCTGGCGCTTAGGTGCCAAAATTCTTTTACACACTTTTCACTATTTTGCTCAAAATTTGATCCTTTTTCACTCCTTTAAGCGTTTTTTACCCTTTCACCTATTTATGCAAGAAAAACACAAAATTACCTTCCTTTAAAGCGCAATATCTCAAAAATAGGTATAAAAATGTGTCTAAAAATACTTTATATTTTTGGTGTATCACAAAACTTCCAAAATTTTCTTGGATTTTTCTAAGCAACATGCTAATTATTATGATTAATTTATGCAAATAATATGCATAAACTTAAAAAATATGGATCTCTATCTAAAGATATCCTTTGACTTTAGAAAAATCATAGAATTTTCCCTAAGGCAGAGGCAACAACATGCCAAAATTTCAAGTCTTGGTGAAATGTCTACATGCTTGGAGAATTAAAAGACTCAAAATTATATTTAATTAATTAAAAATAAAATATGTATAAAAAAATTCAAATTATTTCTATATTATTCTCCTTTGTTCATTGAGCAAGAGGGTATTTTTATTTTATTTTTGTGATTTTCTACACCAAGATATGGATTTTTTAAGTTAGGACTATTTATTTAAATCAGAAAATACCTTATTTATCTATTTAAATGCGCGGTGCTGACTAGATCCTAGGTGGCTCCAAAAATCCACGTGGCACCCTCCCATTCAACGCGCCATCCACCTCAGTGCTAACTCAACCCGCGGTTCATATATGAAGGCACTGTCCAGCTAGAACTCATCCGTTGATGAGATAAACGTGCAATCGGACGACTCCCCGTCATCGTCCCCAATGTCTTAGCCCGAGAACCATCCATTTCAAAGCTTAAGATCTCACTCGATTCTTAACCAAATTAATTGTGGTTTTTTTCTAAATACTCGTCTAAGTGTGACAAACACATCCATATGGTAATCATGCAATTAAATTAAGCATAATCAAATCAAAATAGGCTCAGGAGGAGGAGAAGTTCAATACTTTTGCTCTGAGAAGGGAAGCCTTGATTAGAGGTGCTTGGCACGTTTGTGGAGGTCTAAGGAGGGTAGTTATTAAGTCTCTTGTTGTGGTGAAAGGCCTAGGTATGAATTCGACCAAGCTCGATTTCAAATGTTGGTCTAGGGCTATGGTAGGAGCTCTTTATGAGAGGGATTTGATGTGGCTTCTTCTTCTTTCACTGTGGCAAATGTGTGGGTGAGTTTAATTTGATTTTTGTGGAGTATAGAGGTGTGAAGAGCTATGTGTTGTCTCTGGCAAGATTTTGAGCTCAAAATTGAACTCCGGCAAGGGGATTCAGGGTAATGTGATGGTTGGGTTGCACTGAGGAGGTGTCAAAGAGGCTCGAGTAATTTGAAGGGCTCTCTCTAAAAAATCTTTAGCACCCTCTCCATGGCCATGGAGGTGATCTTTTTATTAAAATTGGCTTAATGTTGCTGCCATTGCCAATTAGGGGGTGAATGGTCATGCTTAGGTGGAGGGCAGAGAGGCTCTAACATTTAATTTGGATGAGATGGCCTCTAGGTTTGAATTGGGTTTGATTCCAAGAGGGATGCTCTCAATTTGGTCATTTTTCGGCCACTAGGCTAGCCGGTCAGGCAAGGGAGGTGGCTAGGAGGTCAGGTGAGCCAGGAGAATTTGTCACAATAATTAAATTGGTTGGTGTTTAGTTTTGGAAAAAATATCCTTCGCTTAAGCAAATATGGAATAAAATCCCTTAATTTGGAGATCCCTTGGTCCATGGCTCATATGGGTGGTTCCATGGGATTTGGCTTGGTCAATAGGGTTCAATACTTGGCTGTGGTAGCCTTACCTTGACCAATTTGACGTGTCTAGGTCAATTTTGGTGCATGGGTCCAAGTGGGTGCAATTGACCAAGACCTGGATTTGAGCTAGGCTATCCATGTTAATTGGCCCAATTGATTTATTCATTTGATGTAGATTATTATAATGAACATTTTTTTTGTGAAGGATTGAAAGAATTTTGAGTTCAATTGGATGGTCAATTTGAGGGTCAATTTGAGGGATTTTGGAATTTTAAAGAATTTGGCATGTTGGGCTAGACTTGGGTCTAGCTTTGGCTAGGCTTGGGCTAAGTCCAAATTGATTATTGGGAATAGTCAATAGGAATGTGATGAAGAGTTTTTAACATGAATTAGGTGCCAATTTTGGGGTTAAGGCAATCAATTTGGTGAAATTTGGAGGCATAGCTAATTTGGTGGCAAAATTTGGGGCTCTTGACCTAGGTTGAAATTAAATGAAATTGAGGCTTCACCAGGGCTAATTGAAGGTCAATTTTGATTTTTAGGAATGTTATGAAGATTTTTCAACATAAATTGTGGCAAATTGAGTGGGCTATGGGTTTAATTAGGTGAGATTAGGTCATGTGGCCAAAATGGGGGCTTTGATCTAAATCAAAATTGGGCTCAAAGCATGGGCCAGTTAAGCTTAGATTTGGTTTAAATTGGTCACATGAAAGGTGAATTTAAGTTTAGGATTGAAATTGGGGGAAATTGAGACAAATTTGATGGACATTTGAGGTGGATTTGGGGAGATTGGCTTTTTAAGAGCAATTTGGGGTTTTTGGACAAAGATGGTCAAATTGGCCAAATTGGGTCATGTGGTAGTTGAAAAAAATGAAATTAGGAATATTTAGAAGTTTTTGGGATTATTTGCAAATTTTTTGGAATTTTTGGAATTTTGGGCTAAGGAGGGGTATTTTGGTAAGTTGGCAATTTTTGGGTGGTTTTGGGTAATTTGGGTATCTTCAAATAGTTTGAAATGGTTTTTGAACAATTTTGGGTATTTTGGGTAAATTTCGGAATTTTGGTCAAACTTAGGGTTTCAAGGGTATTTAGGTAATTTGGGGGAGTTTTAGGGGCAAAAGACCAAGTTGGATATCTTTAGTACAATTGGGGAGCTAACCTCCATAAATAAGCCATGGACCAATGGAAATCCCATTCGAGTCCTCTATGTAATGGTCCTAGCTAAACCTTAGCCTAGGGCCAGTGGGTTTAGGGGGCCATCTACATGAGTCTCCCAAAGGATTAAGGGATCAAAGTCAAGAAAATTTTGGGTTTAGGGTATTGAGTGATTGTGAGTGAGGTGAGTGTAGTGAGCGTCCTAGCTCTAGGCCAACACCCAGGGTCAGCCTTAAGGTCAAACAGTCCTATGGGAACTCCCCTTGAGCTCCCTCATAATGACCCCACCTACTAAGTGCTAGAGGTTAGGACCAATATGTAGAGTTTCAAGTTGAGTAAAGAGGAGTTAAGAATTTCTAATAGTGAGGATTCCTTTTCTAGTTTTCTAGGAATAGTCAACAGGAAAGTCCTATGGCTAGACCTTAGGCTACTAAAGAGGAAGAGCTAGACCTCAACCAAAAGTCAGGTCAACAGGCAATTTTTTGCAGTTTCTTCTCCTTATAACTCCTAAAAATTGAATCTTAAGTAAATTTTAACGGGGGAAACAAGGGAAAAGCCACTAGATTTCAAATCAAATGGCTTCCCACTCTAAAAATACTACGAGATTTGAAATTTTCAACCTGAGAATGTTTGTCAGTTTTCAATGCCCAAAAATTACATGATCGAGTTCTAGTGAAGAGGAGGCAACTTAAAGAAAGGTTATTTATGAATCGAGGATTCAACACATTGATTACTCGAGTGGAAGAGATTATTGCGCAGAGACGCTAGGAAGTGCTTTGTGTCACTGTAATCATCTCTATGGTGAAAGAGTTTTATGCAAATATTTATGGGATCAACCAAGGAATAGCTATGTGTGAGGCAGGTTTGTACAGTTCACTCCTTCAAGAATAAAACAAGATGTTTATGATTGATAATGTGTCTATCTACCATTATGCAAATTTTACCCCTATGAGAGACAATATGAATGAACTCTACTGATACCTTTCAAATGAAGATGCGAATTGGGAGGCCATAGATGATGGGAATGTAAGTTTTTTGTCATCATTGTTAAATCGTACTTCTAAGGCATGACACTTCTTTATTGCATCAAAATTACTGCCCACCATGAAGATCATTAAGGAAACTAAGGAGATCGCTATTTTAAATTATTGTATTCAAACCAGAAAACTTGTTGATATTGGAGCCATAATTGTAAAATCGATTTTGGGTTAGATTGTGAATGGATCTGCAACTCGACTTGGACATTAATTCACTATTTTCCTGTTGCGCAGTCAATTGTAAGTACCATATGAAAGTTTTTTTGAAGCAGATGGATCCTAAAGTCTATTGTAGTTATATTGAAAGGGGAGATGAAAATGATATAAATGTGCTGATGGATCAGGAATTCCAGAATTCATCACCTATTCAGCCTTAATATAATTCAAATGCACTTTTGAAAAGAATCATGAAGATGGAGAAAGAGGTGTAGAATCTTATGCATGTGATTAAGAATACTTCTGAAATGCTGGATCATCTGAATTGGAGACTGAAGGAAAATTTTGAACATACTAGGCGTATTGAAGACGGTTTGGTACGTATGTTCAAGAAACATTCTTGGATTGGAGAGGATTCAACTAATGAGTTTTCATATCGACCCTTCTACAACCAATATGTGCACTACCAATCGATGGGAGATATCCAGGAGGATGAGAGTGAAGAAGATGTTTGAACTTAATATATGCACGTATTGTTTTATTTAGTACTACTTGTGTTTGTTTATTAAGTTTGATTGAATTTTCTTTCTATTGTTGCACTATTTATGTTTATGCTTTGTATTTTGATGTTTAGATTTTAGTGTTATGATATTGGTTTGCATTAGAACACATAATTTGATATTTTGTTGGCTTAAAAACTGTTAGTTTGAATTAGCGTGGATTTTATATATAAATGTGAGTTTGTGTTGTTTTTGAAATTTTGGTGTTAGAATGCTGTTTGTGTATGCTTAGAAATTCCCAACATAGTTACAATACATAAATAGAGACCAGACGATTGATCCAAGAACGGGCATTTGCAAACCTGGGTGGCAAGATCGAAAGGTTGATCCTTGCCAGAAATTGGGTAAGATTTTACTAATTCACTACAGTAGCATTTATCCTCATGATTCGAAAGTTTTGTTCCAACTTGAGGTTCACTGCTGATGACCACATACTGGTTAAAGGTAAACAAGCTGAATTTACTGCTGATCGGATCAATACTTTTTATGGGCGAAGAAGTGTATTTTTTATGAATATGTTGCATTAGTGATGACTGGTTCATCATTGGATGAAGTGCTTACCTTTTTTGCTGATAGAAGAGGAGAGTGGAAGATTAAGAATAACAAGATAGTTAACTTCCCTGCTTCCATGTTGATTAGCCAATCAAAGGTATGACATCACTTTATTTCTGCTAGATTATTGCCAACGAATTATCTTGTCAATCTTATGAAAGATAGAGTGGTGCTGAACTATTACATTCAGAACATGAAAGCAATAGATGTTGGTGCACTTATAGTTCATCATGCTCGAAGTATAGTTGGTAGTTCTATATCTAGTGGTTTGGGATATCTTGCTTTGATTTTCACCTTATGTGAACAATTAAGAGTAGAGTCCCATAGAAATAAAGAAGAATACAACCACAGAATCCTATTGAGAGACATATGATTCAAAGAGTTGAAACATTTGTTGAATATAGAGGGGGAAGAATGGATAGACCCTCTACATCAGTTGCAGGGGCATCTACTTCTTGCCCTGTATCATTAAAAAACATTATAGACCAACTCATGATTCAACTAATGGACATAATTAATATTCAGGGTCAATTGGGAGAGATTGGAGCAATAAATGCTTATAATGATGAATATCAGTAGAGGAAATTTCATCATTATATTGATTTTGAAAATGCTATGGTGAGACATCTAAGGGGAGAGCCCAATGTGGAATTTCCACCTTGTCCTAGTTTCACTCCCTATACTCATATTCAGGATGAAGATGAGGAAGAAGAAGAAGATGATGATGATGATGATGAGGAAGGAGATGAAGATTGATAGTTTTATGAGTAATGTATTTTTTTTATTTTGTTCGTTATTTGTGATTGCAATGTGTTGTATTTTCATTTGAACTGTTGTAATAAAAATTTTTCATGTTGTTTTGTGGACATAATTGTAATAGTAACTATAGAATTTTACTTTTTCTGCATTTGTAGTATTTTCAATTTTGTTTTTCAATTTTTGTATTTCTGACTTTAATTTTTAGAAAATTCTTTAGAATAATTATTTTTCATTTAATGCTTTAAAGCCTCTATGTTTTCAAAGTTAGTACCTGCAGTATACCAGAGCCAATTTCATAATAAAAAATCCTCTACATGTTAGTTTTTACTTTCATGCATTTATTGATTTCTTTTGCCTACTAAAATTTTGTATTAAAACATTTTTAAAATTTCTTAAAACCTAAGTTTAGGGTGGAAGAAAAATTTTTTTTGAAAAGAAATAAGCTAAATTTTATCTGTCCTTAATTAACTACATTTTTAAAATTAATTTAACATGACTTGGGGAAATTAAGATTTAACTTCAAATGACTATAATTATGTTTATCAATATTATGGCAAATTTAGGTAAAAAGTTGTTGAAAATGAAGGTCAATTCTAATGTTAAAAATATTTGGTATGATAGGATAAGACTATGCTTTTCTATTTAAAGTAAAGGAAGTTGTTTTTTTGAAGTACTAAGAATTTTAGAGTTTCATGTAAGAAGAAAAGAATGAGACTTTATGAAAAATCATAAACTAATATGAATTTATAAAGTGAAGAAAGGTATGGAGTTTTGACTTTAAGAAGAGGATAATGAAGTTCAATGCTATTAAAGGCTATCCAGATACAGTAATTTTCACTTGAAAGAAAAAAAGGGAAAAAAGAAAAGAAATGATTGAAAGATCCTAAAAGAAAAAAAAAAGAAAAGAAAAGAAAAAATAAGCGAGGATAAGCTTAAGGAGATGCCTAATAAAAAATTGGCTTCACTTGAATCAATTTTAGGAATGAGCTTTATTACATTTTCTAAACTTGTACTGGAGTATTAGTAGTATTCTTAGTAAAGTCTTTATGAAGTTCTTTTTCATATGAATATTCTAAATGTTCTTAATATGACAAATTGCAATTTTTCTTGAAATGAATAGAGGTTCAAAAATCATAAATTTGATTACTAAGTATTCATAGACTTAGAATTTGAATCTAAGTTATTAAAGGTTTTTCTTAAATTTTGATATTCTATTAATTAAACTAAAGTATAAAAGTTGTAAGTAAATCTCTAACCTAAGTCATAAGCTTTTATGTAATAGAAGTGTCACTTGAAGACGAGTAACATTTAAGTTTGGGAGATTTTGATATACCAAAATAATATATTATTTTAAGTACATATTTCATGCTTATTTTTGGTGATATTGTACTTTAATGATTGGTATTTTCATGTTTTTATTGCAGGTATATTAATTTTAGGTATTTGGAGCAAAAATGGCAAGAAGGATGAAATTTGGAGCCAAAATAGTGAATTTTGGAATTCTGGCGCATGATGTGTCGTTTGACAGATGCTTGTCACATAATGCGCCAGAACTAACGCATGATGCGCTTGAGACAACATTTTGCATATTAAGGCGGCTCAAGACTAATTTTGTACAAATTTTCAAAGGAACACTTGTTCTACACACATATTGGAGTAATTCAATGCATCTAGACATTTTGAAATGTTCTTTTATGAAGGGATATGCCTCTTGAATCAAATGACACATCTTTTGAATTCAAAAGAGTTGACTTTTGTAGAAAATTTTGGAAGGAATTTTGAATTTTTTTTGAAGAGAGGCAGCTTAAAATATAAGAGGAATATTTCAAGGTATTGAAAAGGGGAACAAAAAGGACAAGAAAGTGGGGGTGGCATGAAAGGCAAGTAGAGAAGAAGAGGATATTTTCTTCTAGGGTTGTAAGAGGAGAGGGAAGGTGAGAGATTTCTTCTTCATTCAATTCTAAGAGAGAATTGAGTGTCCTTGTAAAAAGAGAAAAGCTTGGAGAGAACTTCTAGAGATTTTCTTAGGAAGGATTGTGAGATAAGTTGTGTCTTTTATTTCTTTTATTTTATAAACTTATTTTTATATATGAAATATGTGTTTTATCGTATCCTTCTCATGAATTTTGAGTAATCTTGTTTATCCTTCTCCCTACTTTGATATATGGTTTTGTGAAAAATTAATTTTATTTTCTATGGTTTTAAATGTTAATAATTTGTGATGATTTGAACTTTGATCTTCATTTACTTTTCCATTTGTCCAATTGAAATGTTAAAACATGTTGAGAAACATATGTTCAGAAAAAGGGCTATAATTTCTATAACAGTGGGAGAATCACATTTGATTTCATTGGAGAGTAGTTCATCCATTGAATTGAGTGCAAATAAATAGGAAAATATACTTTGTTGGATACAAAATTAGAAATTTTAAGGCGATAGATTAAAATCCCCAATTTGGTCTAGTTGATTGGAAACTGATGTGAGATTATTAGCCCTTAGGGGAGGGAGTAGTGGGAGCTCTAGAGTGACAGCCGGTATCCTCCCAGCCTAACCATGGAATTAAGAACCAAACTCTGGATTAGTCAATGTCCTTTCTAGCACTTAGAAGAGGGTAAAGAATAGAATTGCTCCTATTTGGCACAAAACAGTTTTTGTATATATTTTCAAATGATTTTAATTTTTTTTCACACTCCATATACTCATTGTAAAGGGGAAGGATGCTTTCTTAAACTTGAATCTTCCATAAAAAAAAACTTTGTTTAGTTTTTGTAATTTTACTTTTTGAAAGTTTAGTTTTTAGTTAGTTAACTTTGTCTTTCAACTGCATTTTATATAGCATTCACCCTAGTAGTTAATATTCAAACTTCAAACTTTAATTTTATTTTTGTATTTTTAAATTATAAAATAATTTTAAGAATTTACTTTTTGGTTTTTCCAACTTCTTTGTGGGATCGATATAGGACTCTATTAGAGCCCTTTATTACCTGAGTGAAACATAAACTTGCGTTGACATTAAAGGGGATTTTGCAGTTTAAAATAAGTTTTAAATATAAATTATTTTTATAAAAGTTATTTTTTTAGGATTATATTGCATATTTATTATTATATATGTCGTGTGTATTTTGTAATATTGAAAGATATTTGCAAAATTTACACACTAAATCTACCCGCATCAGCCATCTAAAATAAATTTGAAGAAAAATCCTAAAAAATTTCAAAATTAAGATACTAGGCTTCCTACAAGCATTTTCAAGCTAACAAAGCTTAGATGAATGGATTTTTCACCACTAAATCAATTATTTTTTGCATATTTTTGGTCTCAACTCAATGTATGAAAAATTCATTGTGAAATCACAAAATAACTATGTCAAAATGTATCTTTAACCTTGAGAAGATGAAATCTGGTGTTCTCGAGCCAAGGAACTTGATGATTGGAGCTCTATGAAGCATCTTAGAGCTGGTTTTCATAAAAATAGCAAGAATAAAGAACTTGGGCGTCTAAAATGGCAAGGGTTTGGCTTAAATCACAAAAAAAAAAAATAGTTTCAGCTAGTTTTGTTGAACTGGTGCCTAGGCACGGGTTTTGGCACTTAAGCACCAAGCTATGCGGATGGTCTAGCACTTAGGGGCCAGTTCTAGCCCCTAGGCGCTAAACCTAATATTTTTCTTTCCTTGGCTTTTAAGTGTAGCTTTCGGCGCTATTTTTGGTTTGGGGGGAGTTGCCCGTAAGAAGTTGTTGGTCATCGGAATCGAAATCCCATCGTCCGCTTCAAAAGGATGTTTTAATTTACATATATATTTAGTTTTATAAAAATATGAAATCAAACTAACCCCATATTTTTCATAGTTTAAATGAAAGAGCAATATACCTCAAATCTTGCATCTATCCCGAAGGACAAACACAAGACTTGAGGATGAGGCTCGATCAAATAAACTAAGGAATATATGACATTTGTTTAGTCTGTGAAACCACTATATTTGTCGACAAGTTCCCCTATTTAATATAAAGGATTAAATAGGGTTTATATTAAGTTGGGTTTGGACATGCTTCCTATAAGGGCAAGCTCCTATAGTTAATTACATCTTAAATGACCAAACTCACCTAAGAAGACTCTCAATATAAATCAGGAACTATTACTTTAAGGAATTTCAAAGGGTAGGACTTTTCAATGAGATCGGACGTAGAGGTGTGAAAGGGGATTGGTTCAACTTTGGAACATTTTATTGTAGAATCTAAAGGTGGAAGAACTAAGGGATGTCATGGATCCAAAGGAGAACCTCGGTGACTTCCCAAGCTATGTTTGGCTTCAGTTTTGTGGAGAAAAATTTAAGTGTTTCATCCTGCCAATTTTATTAGTTAGAGCTTACATTCATGTGAAACGATCACACAAATAGCCTGGAAGATGTGAGGATTTAGGTCGTGACAAACGACAACCTCGGAATCCTAAGACAAGTTAGGGCTTATATTGTATAACAGGGCTTTACAAAGGCCTAAAGATAAGGTGAGGATTTACGTTGCATAAGCAAGTAACCTCAAAGTCCTAGGGCTTTTGTTGTTTATATCTAAGGAAGGAAGATTGGTTTAGATAGGGAAGATAGGTTTTGCTGTTGAAGATGGTCGTACTACCCACCATGCTAGCTCCAAGCTCCTTGCTGCGACGAGTTTGAGTTTTCAAGTGTGTCAAGTTATAATGTTAAATTAGGTGGCCCTATGATTGAAGTTCTTTAAATTTTATGGGGGCATGTTAAAGTTGATTAGAGCGACACCGATTAGGATCATACGGTTCCCTCGTTACGGCACCACTATTTTCTATTGGATTTACTTAGTTCAAATGAATTTACTAAACTCAACTTAATGAGTTCCGTAATTTCATTTAGACCGTGGGAAGCCTCGTTAGCAACCGTAGGTTACCTCCTCCGAGGAATTCCCGATCATCCGATAGAGTTGTCTTAATTTAGTTGAAGTTTTAGTTTTGTGTGATGTTTGTGATTAAATTTTGAGTTGTTTTATATTTTAAATGTTGTGGGGGTGAATTTTATCTTGGTTGATTATAATTTTAGATTTAGTTTTGATTTTCCATGCAAATTTGTATAAGCACAAAAGTATAGCATAAAAGTACAGGAAAGACAACATTGAAAACTGTAAAAGCGTACCTAGCGAGTCTTCTTGTTCCACCACTTGAAACTTAAAAGGCATGTTAAGGCAATTTATATGAGACAAGGAAGTAAAATTTTCATGACCTACCTAACCCTAGGTCATATCTTGGTGGGTCCTTAGGAGTTTAATTAATGATTATTTTGTCAAGCAAAACATATTAAGTTTAGTAGATTTTCAAGATACCCAACAGATCTAGAAAAAGAAGCAGGTCCGCACTACTCTCTCGCTGCTTGGTGGAAAATCTTGAGTTCTTTTAAACTTATTATGTTGCTTAATAACTCGTCCAATAAAACACCCTAATGCTCAATGAACATTGATGTCTCAATTATACTTAAGAATAAGGTAATCAACATATGTAATTTAATTTTAAAAATTACACCCTTAAAGAGACAAGTTAGTGTTATTGGAACACTTAGCTAAATTTTAAACCTAATTAGGCTTGTAGTGTTTGAAAGATACTTTCATTTTCAATGATATTTACTTTTCTAATCTCATTTAAATGAAACTTGATTTAGTCTAATTCACTACTAAGCCCTTAAAACCTAGATGAGTGTCTTAATTAGTTTTGAAAATATTAAGCTTTAGGTGGTCGTAAATAATGATTTGAATTTTATTTGACAATCAAAGCAGGGGTATTAAATTGATTAGTTATTTGACAATCATTTTATTTTAATAAACTTCCAAATTTTAATAATTTAGAAATTTATTAACTTATCTTTTTAATTAAGAAAGTGAGATTGGTTTCTATCAATTAACCCCTTTATGTTTCAAACATCAAATAAATTGACTAAGATCAAAGGTTACCCATTTTCCTTCTTGAATTAAGCGTAAATGTTAATTAAGGCTAAGTTTCCAAAATTACATATTTGCCCCTAAGGCTCTAACACTTCATAATTTGTCAATTTCAATGTAAATGACTTTGAAATTTTTATATTACCTCATTCATGGGTCAATTAAGACATCAAAGGAGAAAATGTGGTTTTTTAAAAAATTAATTTAATTTATATAATTATTTTTATGTAAAAATAGGATTTTCCAAAGAAAATTTCTAACTTAACCAAGGTGACTCATAATCCCTTGACATTTTTATTGGTGGTAGACCTAAACCAGAGAAGTCTTTGGACCAAATTTCATGATTTTTCAAATTTTATTTGAATTTTAGGAATTATTTTATGTTTTGGGGTATTTATTAAATATAAAATATTATAAATGGGTAAATTTAAGTTTTATATTTTTGAAAAGTCTCCCTAAGGTTAGAGAAGTCAAAGAAGAAGATTTTATATTTTTCTGAATTTTATTTGATTTATTGGAATTATTTTGGTAAATACTTTTTTTTAGCCTTTGAAAATCATTTTTAAGCTTTAAAATTCAATATCTTTATTTAGAAAATCAGAAAAAATATTCTAATTATTCCTAGGTGATTAGGAAGCAATTTAGAACATTTCCATCAGTATTATTATTTTTGTGATTTTTAGAGATTATTAATTATTTAAATATTAAAAATAGGCTAAAAATCAAGTTTTTATTTTAAATATCATTTTATTTTTAGTAAATACCCCTGATCATAGAGAACTTAAAAAATAAGTTTTTATAATTTTTTTAGTTGTATTTTTATTTTTAAAATACCATTTAAATGCTAAAAAATGATGTTTATCTTTTAAAAATCAACTTAAGTTATCAAATGAACTCAAAATATTTTGAATTTTTTATGGTGAGTTCTCTAGATCATAAATAATAGTGGAGATCAAAAATTTTATCATTTAAATGTTCATATCTTCCAAAATTAATTATCTTAGTGATTTAGTGTTTATGAAAATTAAGTACATTTTAAATGACTTGACCCATGAAATTATTTCCAAAAGCTCCTCTTGTCATGGTGGACCTTCCAAAATTTTCTTGGAATTTTCTAATCAACATGCTAATTTTCATGATTATCTTAAACAAATAATGCACATAAACTTGAAAAATGTGATCCTCTATCTAGGGACTTCCTCTGACTTTGGAAAAATCAGAGAATGTTTTCCTTGACAGATGCTACAATATGCCAAAAATTTAAGCTATGATAATAAGTCTATATGCATGGAGAATCAAAAGATTCAAATCAGTATTTAATTAATTAAAAATAAAATATTCATCAAATGGACTTCAAATTATTTCCACATTGTTCTCCTATGTTCATTGAGCATGAGGGTATTTTTACTTTATTTTTGTAATTTTTCTACACAAAGTTATGTATTTTTGAAGTTAAGGGAGTTTAAATAAATAGAAAAAAGCCCTACTATTCTACTTATACACGCGACACCTCGTCAACATACGGCGGCTCCAAAATTCCACGCGGTGCGCTCTCATTTGACGTCGTCGTCCACACCAGCAGCCACACGTTCCGTTGTTCATGTAAAGAAGCAATGTCCGGCTCCATCTTGGTCGTTCATTTGATACACGCTTGATCAAACGGCTCCCTGTCATCATCCCCGATAGAGTGATCCCATGACCGTCTACACTAAAACCCTAAGATCTCAGCCTAGACCAACTAAATAGCTTTGTGTTTGATTCTATGGAGTCATCTAAGTGAGACGAACACATCCATATGGTAATCACGCAATTAAATTAAGCCTAATCATATGTAAAATCAAAATAGGCTTGCGAAGGGGAGAAGTTTTATACCTTCGCTCAAAGAAGTGAAGCTTCAATCAGAGGGTCTTGGCACATTCGTTAGGGTCCAAAAAGGCTAGGGATTAAGCCTCTTGCATTGGTGTAAGGCCTAGGTATGAATTCGATCACGGCCAGATTTGGGTGTTGGTCTAGAGCTATATTAGAGGTTGTGTGGAAGGGGGATTTTATAGGTCTTTGGCTTCTTTCTTGGTTGTGAATGTTTGTGTAGAGTTAATTTGAGTTTGGCTGAGTGTGGAAGTGTAATGAGCTCTGTCATGGTTTTTGGCAAGATTTTGAGCTCAAAATTGAACTCTGATAGTGGAAATTGATGAGGGAAAACAGTTGGAATGCACTGAGGGGATCTTAGGAAAGCTCTGTGGTCAATTTGGAGAGGTCTCTCAAAGAAATTTTTAGCACTTCCTTTAACATCCATGGTGGTGGAATTTTATAAAAATGGGGTTCTGGTGGCAATCATGGCCAATTAGGAGGTGTAATGTGGTGCTTAGGTGGAGGGCAGAGGAGCTCTACAATTCAATTTTGTTGAGCTGGCCTCTAGGTTTTTTTTGGGTGAAGCTCCATAAGGTTGGCTCTTAGTTTGGCCATTTCCCAGCCACTAGGCTGGCCGGCCGGCCAGGGGGGCTGGCTAGGTGCTCAGGGCATCCAAGGGAATCTATCACAATAATTTAATATAAATGTGTTTTGATTTGGCAAGGATATCTTAAGCATGTGTACTTTTGGGAATAAAATCCCTGAACTTGGGTGCATCTTGGTCCATGGCTTATCTAGCTTCAGTTAGATGTGTTTTGACTCAGTCTTAGGGGTCAACTAATGGCTGAGGTGGAGTTAATTTGGTTGTTTTAGGGTGGTTATGTCACATTTAGTGCATGGGTCCAACTTGGTGCAAATGACCAAGTATTGGGTTTGGTTTATGCTAACCATGTCAATTAGCACAAATAAATGTTGCATTTTGTCTGGATGATCATAATGAACAACTTTGGTGAAGGATGGAAATGGTTTTGAGCTCAATTGAAGGGTCAATTTCAGGGAATTTTGAATTTTAATCAATTTGGTCATGTTGGGCTAGGCTTGGGTCTGGCTTGAGCTAGCCTTAGGCTAATTCCAAATTGATTATTGTAAATGTTCAATAGGGACCCCATGAAGAGTTTTAAACATGAATTGTATGCCAATTTGGGGGTTAAGGCAATCAATTGAGTGAAATTTGGGGACTTAGCCGATTTGGGGCTAAATTTAGGAATTTTGGATTTATGACAAAACCAAATGGATTTGAGTCTTCAACAACGCCAATTAATGGTTGATTTTGATGTTTAGGAATGTTATAAACATTTTTCAACATTAATTGGGGCCAATTGACTAGGCTATGGGTTCAATTTGGTGAGATTAGGTCATGTGACCAAAATTGGGGGTTTTACCTATACCAAAATTGGGCTCAAATCATGGGTCAATTAAGCTTGGATTTGGTCTAGTTTGGCCATATAAAAAGTTAATTTTGGTTTAGGATTGAAATTCGGTTAAATTGAGATCAAATTGATGGACATTTGAGTTGAATTTGGGAAAATTTGGGCTTTTAAAGGGCAATTTGGGGGTTTTGATCAAAGAGGGTCAAATTGGCCAAATTGGGTCATGTGATAGTTGAAAAAAATAAAATTGGGAATATTTGGGAGGTTTTGGAAATTTTTGGGATTTTTTGGAATTTTTTGAATTTTGGGCCAAAGAGGAGTATTTTGGTAATTTGGCCAATTCGGGGATTTTGGGTAATTTTTGTGTCTTTAACGTGTTTGAAATGATTTTTGAACAAGTTATGGTATTTTGACTAGATTTGGAGATTTTGGCCAAATTTGGGGTCCCAAGGGTATTTGGGTAATTTGGGGAATTTTGGGGATAAAAGGCTAGGTTGGGTATCTTAGTAGAGTTGGAGTACCAACCACCATTAATAAGCCATGGACCAATAGAAACCCCATTTTGGGTTTTCTATGTAGTGGTCTTAGTCAAACCCTAGCCTAGGGCTAATGGGTTTAGGGAACCACCTATAGGAGTCTCCCAAAAGTATCGAGGGACCAAAGCCTAGAAGTTCTAGGTTTAGGGTAATGAATGATTGTGAGTACAAGTGATTGCAAGTAAGTGCCTTAGCCCTAGACCAACACCCAGGGTCAACCCTAAGGTCCAGCAGTCCTAAGGGTGACTCATCTTGAGTTTTCCCTATAGTGACCTCACCTACTAAGTGCTAGAGGTTAGAACCAATATGTGGAACTTCAAGTTGAGTAGAGAAGAGTTTGAAATTTCCAATGGTGAGGGTTCCTTGTCTAGTTTTCTAAGAATAGTCATTAGGAAAGTCCTATGGCTAGACCTTAGACTACTATAGAGGAAAAATTGAACCTCAACCGAAAGTGAGGTCAATAGTAGCACAACAATACTAAGCCTTTTAAACAAAAAATTTCTCATTAATTTAACATCACACCTCATGTTT
Source organism: Phalaenopsis aphrodite (assembly GCA_003013225.1). Taxonomy (NCBI): domain Eukaryota; kingdom Viridiplantae; phylum Streptophyta; class Magnoliopsida; order Asparagales; family Orchidaceae; genus Phalaenopsis; species Phalaenopsis aphrodite. The sequence continues at coordinate 1,398,362 of NEWO01000090.1, forward strand.
ATTATTTCCCCAACATCTTATATCTTTTAATTTTTAATTCAAAATTAATTCAAACTAACACGGGTTTTACACAGACATAACTTTCATTAAAATTTCAAACAACTGTAGAATATCACACACAAACACAATTAAGCAACCCAACACAAGCATACTAACACACAATCAACAACAATATAAAGTAGTACACATAACACATCCTTCACTAAAGTAAACACAAACATGAAAACAAACACTAGAATTCGATTCCAATGATCTATCATTATTGATCTCATTCTCGCCACCCCTCTTGCATGCCAAATGTCTGCGATCAAATGTGTAGAAGCAAGGCATCAGGAAATTCCATAGCCATCTTTTCATCAATCCATTTGTTCTTACTATACATGGCTACTTGGGAATCTTGATAACTAGACAAGTGGTCAGATTTAAGTTTCATCTGCCACTCCAAGTGCTCATACTGGTGATACATGTCATGCAATTTGTTGTGTAGATTGGACATCTCCTCTTCAATCTTCCCCAACTTGCTCGTCACCTTTTCCAAACTTAGCACTAAGAATCCATTGAAATAAGTTTGGGCATCATTATGCAGAAAATTGTTTCCAACTCCATTCCCTCTATTCTCCATGGAATAAAGTAAGATCTCTAAACCTTTATAAACTCTTTTCTCTATCTGAAATTTTGAAGATATGAAGATTAAGGATGAAGGCTAGGAAATTTTATAGATAAGACATGGAGAAAAACAGCTTCAAGGCAGTTTTCCCACGTCCAGGAATTGCGACGCATAGTTTTTTTGCGCCTAGGCACCAGCTTCACAAGACTCTGGAGCTTAGACGCCCATTGTAGGCGCAAGTATCCTAATGAACACTGAATAGCCTAATGTCAAATTTTTTCAGTTTCCAATCATGTTTAATACCTTAAATAGTGTTTGAGAGTCCTACTAAAGCTAAGGATATTCATGATACTACAATAACAACAAACATAAATCAAATCACACAAATAGATGGAAAACCATCAACATGCTCAACCATCTAAACTATTAAATGTATAAGATCTATTTGGTCCTTTTTTCAAAAGTAAAATACTATTTTTCAATATAAAAAAATACATATCTATGTATTATTAAATTTAATTTTTCTTTTCAAAAGCAACCATCCAAAACTTTGACTGACAATCCTTCCTGAAGAAAACCCACCAACATGTGCAAATGAAAATGCAAGCACAAGGGTTGTAAAATACAAGCAGAAAAGCATGCAATATGATGCAAAAGCATACAAGCATGTAGGTGGTCAGTCAGCCAAGCTGTGGTGGCCAATTAGACCACACCTCAGAGAAGTGGGTGGATCGATCCAACCTAAAAGAATGAATGATCAGTCCGGGATGATCGATCGAACCTAAAGTGGGTGATCAACATGTAGCGATCAATCAAACCTAATAGATAGAGAGATCAGCTCTGGATGGTTGATCAAACCCAAAAAATAGGGTGATCGACCCATAATTGACAATCGAACCCATGTTAGGTGATTGACACATATCAATCAATTAAACCCAAAAAATAAGGTGATAAGCCTGAGACGACCGATCAAACCTAGAAAGGAGAGATCGACATGTAACGGTCGATCTAATCAAGAAAATAGGATGATTACCCTGGGGCTATCAATCAAACCCAAGAGAGGATCGGGGATCGGCCTAGGGCGGACGATAAACCCGAAGTTCTCATGTGATCATGCATAAATGCAATAAATGGACACATACAAAATGCAAGATGATGGACCATGCACATGTAATGAAACCAAACATCTTTAATGGTACATTGAACTCATCTTAATGACCTCACGTTGGAACTTAGTGTTCAACACTTGGATTTGCAACATAGCCTCCTCAAAATTTAGTGTGGCAATGTGGAGGGCTTATCCCTCCAATTTCTCGTAGGGGAAGTCATCCACCGTTCGTAGGGCAGACCAGCTACAAAGCTATTTCCATCCTACGAATGTTGACGATCTCATGGAATGGGATAACTACAAAGTTTTTATCAATCCTTGAGGTCGAACTTAACTAACCCCTTTAAGGGGGGTTTGGAGCACCAAAGCCATAGGAAATTGGGATTCCATCCCATGAGAAGTTGTTCTAAGGCTTATAAAGGGGACACCGCTCGACTCCATATAGGAATGGTCACACAACAGTGTTTCTAACCTAGGGCTAGCTTTATGAAATTTAATGGCCCATCACATAAGCATTGTGACCACGCCGATTAACGGCGACTGACACATCTACCCCACGTGGGCAACCAAACCCATGTTCATAGAGTCAAGTAACCGTAAAGCTAGCTAGGAGTGAAGAAATCTCACCACCGTGAGGGTTTCAGATGCATTTCTTCATGACAGATGAAGAGCTCCTATTGATAAGAAAGAAGCCCATGCTTCAATGAACTCTGACGATGGACGATCTTTCAAGGACCTTTTCCCAAGTATGGATGAAACTCTCCTTTAGTATAGAATAGTGGTGCCTTGATCCCAAGCTCCTCCTCAATAAAACCCTCTCACGTCCTCTCAAAATGTAGAAGAAGGTGAAGAAGATGAGGGACAAGAAGAAGGTGGGGGTGTGGAAGAAGAAGGTGGGGGGAAGAGAAACCCCTCTTCCTTGTTTTCTCTCTAAAATGAATTCCTAAATCACCTTTAAGAGTATCAAAAGCTCTTCCCCCAAGATCTTTTCTTCAAGTTATCATGGCCTAACCGAAGAAGATGAAGAGGGAGACAGAGAGACAAATGATTGAAGCCTTGCCTCGGGCAAAAATGGAGCCAATTGATCAAATGGGGTGGTGGAATGTTAAGTTAAGCTCGGTTCTCCCATCCAAATGACCAAAATTCCCTTAAGAAGAAGCCTTGGATGTTTTTATAGGAGGGAAAAAATGAGATTAGCCACCCACTTTCTAACCTCCTAAGGCATACGACTCAAAACAACCTCAAAATGATAAAAAAATAGAAAATTGCACCTGAAGGGTGACTAGAGCCTAAGTTCCACTTAGTTAGGCCCCAAGGCACTGCTTGGGTGCATAAGCACTACCTTTTGGGCCCCAAGGTGTTGGTTTGGGTGCCTTGGCACCAGAAAAGGTGGCGCCTATGCGCCAAACTCTCAAGATAAAAGGCAATTTTTGCCTGTTTGAGAACCTTGATGCCCATTTTTTATGCCTAGGCTCAAGACCTATGCTAAATGTTCAAATTATATATTAGACCTCCGAAGGCTCAGACTTAGTGGTCTGAAAAGTTATTTTAGGCTCATGGTCCCGAAACCCTGATTTTTATCCAGAATGCCCGTGGGAAGAATTTTTGTTTCAGTCTGAAAGTTATGGGAGACTTTATGTGAGTGAAATATAATCCCATAACTTTAAAATAAAGTATTTTGGTCGGTTATTAACTGAAGAAATTGGTGTCAAAGGCATCTGAAACCGCGACGCAGGTAACGTGTCTCGAACTCTAATTTTCCCGTAGCATGCGTAAGTGGACTCTGTAACTCCTTATGGTTGTGGGAAGTTTTGGATAGTTGTGTGGTCACTTATAATCATCAAATTAGGTACCAAACACACCTCTTGTCCTGAATAGGCCTCTTGGAGGGAATTTTCATGGGTATGGCTGAATCGTCACCAAATCTTGCTACTTGCCTTGAACAAATGCCAGAACCCGAGTGGATGTCTTGAGCTACCGGATGCTACAGACAAACTGTAAACCTTCTTGAGCCATGTAGGTGGACACCCTACACTTGAGACATCAGAAGTTGATGCCAACAATGTACCACTTATTGTGCACATTCTTGAGTGTTGGAATGTCGAGAGGCAAGCCTTTTTTGTTGGTGGCCACGAGCTGAAATCAGTCGTAGATGAAGTGGCTCTTATAGATGGATCATTCATTCTTGATCTGAATTTTTTAATATATTGTGATACAATCATATAGCTTCATTTGTTATATCATTCATTTATATTGTAAATTTTAATTGTTCATTCTTTTATTTTGTTTTATTTACATGATATATTGGGATACAATCAAATAATTTGATATGTAATATCATTCATTTATACTATAAGTTTGTGTACTATCACTCTATGAATGTTACACAACTTCCTTAATGAGCACAAGATATATAAGTCCTTTTTTGGTTATGTTGTTTTGATTTATCAAGCTGTGAAGCTAATTTGTTGTTCTTGTAGTCAATTTGTGTAATATCATTCTTCTATAATTATTTTATTCTATAATTATCATTCTCTTATTCTGTAGTATAATTATTTTAATTATGTAATATGGTTGTACTGAGATAAATTTCATTAATAGGTAACTTGGTACAATAGATACAACACGGTTGTACTGAGATAAATTTTAAAATGACACTTATAATGCAGGACTAAATAACAGTTATACTAAGGCTTACCAAATTTTATAAATGGCAGTCAGGTAGCTCGGTACAACCTATACAACAAAGTAATATTGAGCAAATTTGAGAGTTTCCTTTATTTAATCCTATTGTTTATGTTAGTACTACTGTTTACCTTTGATTTACATAAAGGTAAACACATGATGTAAGTTCATTAAAGGGATATATAAATAAGTACAATCGATACAACATGGTTTTACTGAGATAAATTTCCTAATGATACTTTTATATGCAAGACCAATTTGACGTGATATTTCTGTACAATTGTGTTGTATCGATTGTATCAAAGTTTATCAAATTTTATTAAAGCGGTTAAGTGGCTTGGTACAGCTGATATAACACGGTTGTACTAAGCAACTTTCAGAGTCTCCAATTATTAATCTCGTTGTTTAATACTATTTACCTTTGGTTTACAAGATTATAGATAAATGATGTAAATTCATTAAAAGTATATGTAACTCAGTACAACCAATACAACATGGTTGTACTGGGATAAATTTCCAAAATATAGTTTTGTATACAATACCAAATTTATGTGTGATCTCTTTGGTACAACTGTATTGTATCGATTGTATCGAAGCTATACCAAATTTTATAAACGTAGTTAGGTTGCTTAGTACAATTGATACAACACGATTGTACTGAGCAAATTTGAGTCTCCTGTTATTAATTATGTTTTTTATGTTAGTACTACTATTCCCCTTTGGTTTACAAGAATTTAACTAAATGATGTAAATTCATTAAAGAAATAACTCAGTATATCTGATACAACATGGTTGTACTAAAACAAATTTTCTAATAATACTTTTGTATGCAAGACAAAATTTATGTGCGATCTCTTTGATACAACTGTGTTGTGTTGGTTATACCGAAGTTATACCAAGTTTTATAAAAACAATTAGGTATCTTAGTACAACTGATACAACACAGTTGTACTGAGTAAAATTTCTTGATGATAACTATGCATTAAATTTTATAAGGCGTTGAAGTAACTCAGTACAACCATGTTGTACACATTTGCACTGAACTAAATTGTAGGTATTCTAATGTTAATCATGTGGTTCCACGCAATTGTTTTTTATTGGTTGAGAGACGATAAAATAGTTTTAAAAACGTATGCTTACTCAGAGTACAATAAATATAAGAGAATTTCTTAAAGATAATTATGCTTTGAGTTTATATACAATGAAATTCATCCAGACTACCCTGTTCTCATTCTTTATTATATTTAAAAATTCCTTATTACAGAATCATATGATTCTTTTCCTTATTGTCTATAGGTTTTTATGCTTCATTATAATTAAAAATTCCTTCACCTAAATATGTCCAGCATCATCTCACTGTAGCAAAAGGATGGATTATTTAAGCTTGAAGATGGTTTGAATTCCTATTGATGTGGATATACCATTAACACATGATAACAAAACCTTGGAATAAAAATTAATTTTTTTGCAACGAGACCTCTGTAAAATATTGAGGCATTTTAGAGGGAGGAGTTGCACTAGATGTCATGAAAAATTGGGGTATAGCAGAGAAATGGATTTTTGCCGATGCCTCTTTGGTGCAACCTTGTTGTATCTGTTGTACTGAGATAAATTAATATAACCAATACAACATAGTTGTACAAATTGTGATAAATTAATTAATCTTAGATACAAGGAAAAACAAAAACTAGAAATTCATACTTCCTATATATAAGTCTTTTTATTTTTCTGTTAAGATTTTCTATAATAGAAAAAACACTGCATTTTTCACTTCGATAAAACCATGTTGTATCAATTATACTAAGATAAATTAGTACAATAATACAACATTGTTGTACAAGCTGTGATAAACTACTCAATTCTAGACACAAGAAAAAGCAAAAAAAAAATATAAATTCATCAATTATATATAAATTTTTTTTATTTTTTTATTTTTTAAATTTTACAACAATTTGATTTGTCCTTTTGGTACAACATTGTTGTATTGGTTGTACTAAGATTAACCATTACAACCAATACAACATGGTTATACAAGTAGTGATAAATCAATTAATCCTAACCATGAGAGAAAATAAATTTAAAACTAATTCTTTTTATATAATTTTTTTATTTTTGTTTTTTCAAAATTTTTATAATTTTAAATTAGTACAACCAATATAACATGGTTGTACAAGATAAAATTAGCCAATCATAGTGACCAAAGGAAAATATGTTGAGATTTTCATACCTATTTTACATTATTGTCGGCGGTATTTTAGGTTGGAGGGGAGTTGCCCGTAAGAAGCTGTCGGTCGGTGGAATTAAAATCCCGTCACCCTCTTCAGAAGGACTTTGAAGTTTAGAAAAGTATGAAATCAAACTGACCCCATATTTTTCATAGTTTAAAATGAAAGAGCAGTGTACCTCAAATCCTGTATCTATCCCAAAGGATAAACACAATACTTGACGATGGGGCTCAATCAAATAAACTAAGGAAAGTATGACGTCCATCTAGTCTGTGAAACTGTTGTATTTGCCAACAAATTCCCCTATTTAATATAAAGGATTAAATAGGGTTTATATTAAACTGGGTTCAGACATATTTTCTATAAGGGAAAACCCTTATAGTTAATTACATCTTAAATGACCAAAGTCACCTAAGAAGACTCTCGATAAAAATCAAGAAATATTATCTTCAAGGAATTTCAAAGGGTAGGACTTTTCAATGAAATCAGACGTAGAGGTGTGAAAGGGGATTAGTTCAAATTTGGAACATTTTTTTGTAGAATTCAAAGGAGGAAGAACCAGAGGATGTCATGGATCCAGAGGCGAACCACAGTGACTTCCCAAGCTATCCTAATGTTTGGCTTTAGTTTTGAGGAGAAATATTTAGGTGTTTCATCTTGCAAATTTTATTAGTTAGGGCTTACATTTGTCTGAAATGATCACACAAATAACCTGGAAGATGTGAGGATTTAGGTCGTGACAAATAATAACCTCAGAATCCTAAGACGAGTTAGGGCTTATATTGTATACCAGGGCTATACAAAGGCCTAAGGAGAAGGTGAGGGTTTACCAAGAAATTTTGAAGTCATATGGCTTTGTTGTTTAAGTCTAAGGAAGGAAGTTTGATTTAGACAAGTTTTGCTATTGAAGATGGTTGTGCTGCCCACCATGATAGCTCCAAGCTCTAACCGCGACGAGTTTGAGTTTTCTAGTGTGTCAAGTTATAATGTCCAATCAGGTGGCCCTATGGTTGAAGTTCTTTAATTTTATTGGGGCATATTAAAGTTGATTAGATTAACGCTGGTTAGGATCATACGGTTCCCTCGTTTCGGCGCCACTATTTTCTATTGGACTCACTTAGTCCAAAGGAACTTAATAAACTCAACTTAATGAGTTCCAGAATTTCATTTAGACCGTGGGAAGCCTCGTTAGCAACCATAGGTTACCTCCTCCAAGGAATTCCCGATCATCCGATAGAGACATCTTAATTTAGTTGCAATTGTAGTTTTGTGTGATGTTTGATTAATTTTTTGAGTTGTTTTATATTTTGAATTTGTGGGGGGTGAATTTTATCTTGATTGTTTTTAATTTTAGTTTCTATTTTGGTTTTGGTTAACATGCAAGTTTATATTGTTTTCATGCATGTAGGTAACTGCAAGTATAAAAAGAAATAATGTAAGCATAAAGCATGTAAGGAAAAGGCACAAGAAAGACGGTACTATGAACTGTAAAAGCTTACCTAACGAGTTTTCTCGTTCCACCACCTGAAACTTAAAAATGCATGTGAGGGCATTTATGAAGAGCAGGAAAAGCAAAGTTCTGGTGGTTTTCCTAACTCTATGTTGTATTTTGGTGAGTCCTTAAAATTTTAACTAATGATGATTTCATTGACTAAAGTATATTAAGTCTAATAGATCTCTGAGGTATCCAACAAGTTAGGAGAAGGAAGCAGGTCCATACCTCCCTCTCACCAACCGGTGAAAAGCCTCGAGTTCATTTAAACCTATTATGTTGCTTAATGGTTCATCATGTAAATACTTCTAATGCTCAGTGAACATTGGTGTCTTAATTATCCCTAAGAAAGGGGTAATTATCATTTATTATTTAATTTGAAAATTATGTGAGTGATTTTCCTTAAAGGGCAAGTTGGTGTAACCTGAACACTTAGCCAATTTTTTTTTAATTAGGCTTAGTGGTGTTTAAAGGATATTTGATTATGTTATGTTTATTTCTCTAATCCTCCTTTACTTAATTTTGATTTGGCCTAAGTCACCACTAAGCCCTTAAGACCTAGGTGAGTGTCTTAATTAGTTTTGAAAAGGTTAAGCTTTAAGTGGTCATGATTCATGATTTGGATTTTATTTGAAAATCAAGACATGGGTATTAAATTAATTAATTATTGACTTCAAAATTCATACCACTAAGTCCAGGATATTTTAATTTTAATAAACTTCCAAATTTTAATAATTTAGAAATTTATTAACTTATCTTTTTAATGAGAAAAGTGAGATTGGTTTCTACCAATTAACCCCTTGTGTTTCAAGCATCAAATAAATTGATTAAGATCAGATGTTACCCATTTCCCTCCTTAAATTAAGCCTAAATGTTAATTAAGGCTAAATTTACCAAAATTACACATATGTCCTTAAGGCTCTAACACTTCATAATTTGTCAAATTCAATTCAAATGCCTTTGAAATTTTTATCCTAACTCATTCATGGGTCAATTAAGACATCAAAGAAAAAAATTTGATTTTTTAAAATTTAATTTATTTTATATAATTATTTTCATGCAAAAATAGGATTTTTTAAAGAAAACTCCTAACTTGACCAAGAAAAATTCTAATCTTTTGAAATTTTTACTGGAGATAGACCTAGACTAGAGAAGCCTTTGGACAAAATTTGATGACCTTTTGAATTCTTTGTGATTTATCAGAATTATTTTAAGTAATGTGTTATTTAATAAAAATAAAATATTTTAAATGATGAAAATTAAGTTTTGTGTCTTTGAAAAATCTCTCTGAGGTTTGAGAACTCATAGGAGCAAATTTCATATTTTTTTATTTTCCTTTGATTTATTGCAATTATTTTTGTGAAAACTCATTTTTAGCCTTTAAAAATTATTTTTAAGCTTTAAAATTCAATATCTTTATTTAGAAAATCAGGAAAAATATTCTAATTATTTCTAAGTGCTTAGAAAACAAATTAGAACATTTTCATGAATTTTATTATGTTTGTGTTTTTTATGAATTTTTAATTATTTTAAACATTTAAAATAGGTTAAAAATCATGTTTTTATTCTAAATATTATTTTATTTTTATAAAATATCCCTGCTCACAGAAAACTCAAAAAACTAAATTTCTTAATTTTTTGAGTTTTATTTTTATTTTCTAAAAATCATTTAAGTGTCAAAAGTGGTATTTATCTTTAAAAATCAACTTAAGTTATCAAATTAACTTAAAATATTTTGAACTTTTTATAGAGAGTTCTCTGGATCATAAACCACAGTGAAGATAAAAAATCAAGTCATTTAAATATTTATATTTTCTAAAATTAATTGTTTTAGTGATTTAGTGTTTGTAAAATTTAAGTGCATTTTAAATGACTTGACCCATGGAATTATTTCCAAAAGGTTCTCTAGCCATGGTGGACCTTCCAAAATTTTCTTAGAATTTTCTAATCAATATGTTAATTTCCATGATTATTTTAAGGAAATAATGTGCAAGATTTTGAAAAATATGGCTCTCTGTATGGAAACCTCCTTTGACTTTGGAAAAATCAGAGAATGTTTTAATTGATAGAGGCTACAACATGCAAAAATTTCAAGCCAAGGTAATGTATCAATATGCATGGGAAATCAAATGATCTCAAACAATGTTTAATTAATTAAAAATATTTTATGCATCAAATGGACTTGAAATTTATTCCACATTATTCTCCTCTATTCACTGAACAAGAGGGTATTTTTATTTTATTTTGTGATTTTTCTACACAAAGTTATGGATTTTCTAAGTTAGGGGTATTTAAATAAACTGAAAAAGCCCTATTTTTCTATTAACCCGTGTGTGCCACCTCAAACTATGATGGCTCTGAAGCTCTACGTGACGCGCTTCCATTTGACACGGCCATCCACCTCAGCGCTGACTCGGCCCGTTGTTTATGTCCCGAAGCGTCGTCCGGCTAGATCTCCTCTGTCCATTTGATACACGCTTGATCAAATGGCTTTCCTTCATCGTCCCCGATAAAATGATCTTATGACTGTCCACACTAAAACCCTATAATTTCAGTTTAGACTCAACCAAATTACCTCGAGTTTGATCTTATGGACTCGTCTAAGTGAGACGAGCACATCTATATGGTAATCAAGCAATCAAATTAACTCTAAGTAAATAAAGAATCAAAATAGGCTTGGGATGAGGTGAGGTTTTATACCTTTACTTTGAGAAGTGAAGCTTTGATCAAAGGGTCTTAGCACGTTTGTTATGATTGAAAGAGGTTAGGGATTGAGTCCCTGGACTTGGTGCAAGGCCTAGGTATGAATTCGATCACGGCTAGATTTGGGTGTTGGTCTAGAGCTATGGTAGAGGCTCTGTGGAAGGGGAATTTTATGGGGCTTTGGCTTCTTTCACTATTGTGAAGGTGTGGGCAGAGTTAATTTGAGTTTGGGTGGACTGTGGAGGTCTATTGGGTTCTGTCCTGATTTCAGGCAAGGTTCCAACTCAAAATTGAGCTCCGACCATGGGAATTTGTGAGGGAAAATGGTTGGAAAGGACTAAAGGGATCTTAGGGAAGCTCTGTGAGAAGTTTGGAGAGGCCTCTCTAAGAAAATTTCAGCACTTAGTTTAACGGCCATGGAGGTGGCCTTTTATAAAAATGGGGTTATGGTGGCTGTCATGGCCAATTAGAAGGTGTAATGTGGTGCTTAGGTGGAGGGCAGAGGAGCTCCATAGTTTGATTTGGATGAGCTGGCCTCTAGGTTTGATTTGGGTTAAGCTCCATGGGGGTGGCTCTTGGTTTTGAGCTTTTCAAGCCACTAGGACAGCCGGACAGCCAGGGGGAGGTGGCTAGGAGCTCAGGAACCCAGGGGAATATATCACAGCAATTTAGTGCAATAAGACCTAATTTTGGTAAGGATATCTTAAGCACATGCATTTTTTTGAAATAATATCCCTTGATTTGGGGGACCTTTGGTCCATGGCTTAATTTAGGTGGTTTCATGGTGTTTGGACTGGTCATTAAGTCCAACTAATGGTTGTGCTGGAGTTAATTTGGTGACTTTAGAGTGGTTAGGTCACTTTTAGTGCATGGGTCCAAGTGGGTGCAAATGACCAAAACTTGGGTCATGTGGTTTATTTTGGTCATATCAAAAGTGAATTTGAGTTTAATATCAGAATTGGGGCCAATTGAGATCAAATTGATGGACATTTGGGTTGAATTTGGGGAAATTTGGTCTTTAAAGGCAAATTTGGGGATTTTGGTTAAATATGGTCAAATTGGCCAAATTGGATCATATGGTAGTTGAGAGAAATAAAATTTGGAATATTTGGGATTTATTGGGATTTTTTGTCAATTTTTGAAATTTTTGGGATTTTTGGCCCAAGAGGGCTATTTTGGTAATTTGGGGGTATTTTTTTAGGGATAAAAGACCAAGATGGGTATTTTGGTAGAGTTGAGGTGCCAACCATCACCAACAAGCCATGGACTGGTGGAAACATCATTTTGGGTCCTCTACATAGTGGTCTTAGCCAAACCATAACCCTATGGCTAGTAGGTCTAGGGGACCATCTCGTGAGTATCCCAAAAGATGAAGGGATCTAGGCTCGAAATTTGTGTTTAGAGTTGTGAGTGATTGTGAGTGTAGATGAGTTTAGTAAGTGAATTAGCTCTAGACCAACACCTAGAATCAACCTTAAGGTCCAGCAGTCCTAAGGGTGACTCATCTTGAGTTTACCCCATAGTGACCCCACCTACTAAGTATTTAGAGGTTGAGACAAACATGTGGAACTTCAAGTTAAGTAGAGAAGAGTTTGGGATTTCTATTGGCGAGGGTGTCTTTTCTAGTTTTCTAAGAATAGTCAATAGGAAAGTCCTATGGCTAGACCTCAGGCTACTAAAGAGCAAAAAACTAAACATCAACCAAAAGTGAGGCCAACAATTATTTTTTATGATATTGCCCTTTAAAGAAAGGTATTTTTTTTGTTTTGTTGCAGGAATGATGAATTAGGATCATTTGAGCAAAAAGATGCAAAAAGGAGCAAATTTGGAGCGAAAAGGACCAAAATGTGAAGATTTGAACTAGGGCGCCGACGGTGAACTTTTCCCGAGACTCAAGAATTAATTCACTTAGAAGGCCCACTGACGGCACCCTCGAGGCCGCTGACGGTGAGCTCGGCGGTTATGTCTAAGAAACCATTGGATGAGGACAAATTTTGGAGGGGTGCTTAGGCAACTCTTGGGAAAACTCATCCACAACTTTAAAAGAAGATTTTGGCCAAAAATTAGAGAGTTCCTAGGGGTCCTGGATGTTAGAAAGGTCCTGAAGGTTGGAGAGGTTCCATTAGTGTTTGCTAGAGAGTCTAAATTGTGAGGAATTCTTTGAGAGATTATAAGAGTGGAGGGAAAGTGAGAGATTTCTTCCTCCTTGCCGCTTCGAAGAGGAATTTTGTGTGTTGTAAAGAAAGGAAGAGGTTCAGAGGAACTTCGAGGAGTTTTCTTGGAGAGAAATTAAAGATAAGTTTATTTATTATTGTAGTTTGTATAACTTTGATTTTATATATGAATTTCGAGTTTTGTTGTGTTTTCCCCATGAGATCTGAGTAGTTTTCTCTGTCTTTCTCCTTGTCTTGAGATTTGTGAAATGGTGATTTGAATTGGTGAAGTCATGAAAATGTTAAAGAAATTGTGATGATCTTTTCACTTCGATCTTAATTTACTTTCAATCTGACCAATTGATTTGTTAAAATATGTTGAGTTTTACAACTAAAGTGAAGATTACATCTAAGATTCAGCAAGGTCAAAGCCCTTGGATGTTAGGTGCAAATAAATAGGGAAATAAAATTATCGGGCGTAGAATTAGAGATTTTAGAATGATGGACTAAAATCCCCAATTCGATCCTATCGTTTGGGTACTGAAGTGTAGATGTTAGCCCTCAGGTGAGGGGAACGTGAGAGCTCCAAAGTAAGAGCCCGTATCCTCCCAGCCCAGCCACAGATTCAGTAAACAAATGTAGGATTAGTCAATGTTCTTTATGTCTGGACCAAAGGGTAAAGAAAATGTATGCTCCTATTTGGCCCAATACAAATTGAACTGATTCACTTTATCCATTCAGTATAATTTCTTGACAAGGAGAATGATGTTTTCTTATTTATTTAATATCACATTAAAAACCTCATTAGTATAATTAGTTATTTAAGAGTTATTAAAATTACATATTTTCAATTGCTTATTATTGACAGATAAGCAAATTGAATTCATTGTTGCGATTGAGTATTGCTTTTCTAAAATCTTAGTTCGTAGTTCTAATATTACTCCCTGTGGGATCGATATCTAGGACCCCATTAGAGCCCTATATTACTTTAGCGATATGTATACTTGCGTTTATAAGTGTGACTTTATAATTATTTAATATTTTATACATTCATATTTATTGAATATATAATTATTATTGAGTTTTGGTGCAATTGCTGAGGAGTTAAATCTTTTAGCAGTAGTATTAAATACTTATGTTTTTAAGCATATATAAAGTCGTTGTCAAGTTTTTGGCGCCGTTGCTGGGGAGTAAAAAAGAATCATAATTAGAGTAACAGACAAATTAGGATTATTAGAAAATTTTTACTTGAATTGCAAATTTTTTCCATATTTAGTTAATTATTTTACTGTGTACTGATTTCAAATTGTATGCATAAATTTGGACCTGAAAATCTTATACCCTACGATTCAGAATTAGAACACACTGTTAGAAAAATTAAAAGATTGAGAAGAGAACCTAGAAATTTTGATACAATGGAAAACAACATGAACAATCAAGGAATAGAGAATGAACACCAACCTAGACCCCTAAGAGATTATGCAAATCATATAGTAGATGAAATT
>NEWO01000090.1:1412954-1440378 GCA_003013225.1 Phalaenopsis aphrodite
CGGAATTAGAACGCACTGTTAGAAAAATTAGAAGATTGAGAAGAAAACCTAGAAATTCTAATACAATGGAAAACAACATGAACAATCAAGGAATAAAGAATGAACACCAACCTAGACCCCTACGAGATTATGCAAACCCTACAGCAGATGAAATTCGCTTATCTATCCAAAATCCTAATGTAGCTACTAATTTATTTGAACTTAAACCTGCTATTATCCAAATGGTACAAAATAATCAATTCGGAGGTACACCAAATGAAAATCCTAATTTACACCTTGCTTGTTTTTTTGAACTGTGTGCTACTTTTAAATATAACAGAGTTTCAAACGCCGCTATTAGACTTAGATTTTTTCCTTTTTCATTGAGGAATAAGGCCAAGATGTGGTTAAATTCGTTAGCACCAGGATCTTTTAGAACTTGGGGAGAACTTTCATAGAAATTTCTATCCGAATATTTCCCTCAATCTAAAACTGCTAAACTTAGAAATGACATAACATTATTCTGTCAAGTTGATGGAGAGTCAATATACGAAGCTTGGGAGAGATTTAAAAATCTTCTTAGGAAATGCCCTCATCATTCATTACTAGATTGGTTGATAATTCAAACTTTTTATAATGGATTAGTGGGAGCACTTAGATTGATTATAGATGTTGCGACTGGTGGTTCTTTAATGTCAAAACCTTTTAATGAGGCTTATTCATTAATAGAAGAGATGGCTACCAATAATTTTCAATAGCCCTCTGAAAGGTAAATTCTAAAAGAGTAGCTAGTATCCATGATTCTGATGCAATATCTATGTTAGCTTCGTAGATTGCTACAATATTAAAGAAATTAGATCATTATGGGATGAATTATTCTCCAAGACCTCCTATGATGGAAGAGAATTCATCTGGGCAATTTGTGGATGTTCAACCTTCATATGAGACTTTAAATGCTATTAATAGACCCAACAACCCTTATTTGAACTATTATAACCAAGGTTGGAAGAATAATCCAAATTTTAATTGGAATAACAATTCTTCTACAAATCAACAATGGGAAAACAACCCAGTGAACCCATTAGGAAATTCATCCAACCAAGGAAATGTTAACTATAGACCTTTGTATCCTCCAGGATTTAACAGTAACACTCAAATTAAGGAAAAGAATTTGTCTATGGAAGAGCTGATATTAAACATGGGCCAACAATTGTAGAATCAAGGAAATCAATTACAAAATCAAGGAACTTCTATTAAGAATATTGAAAATCAATTAGGACATATCGCTACTGCGCTTAGTAACCGAATATTGGGAACTTTTCCTAGTAGTGTGGAACCAAATCCTAAATATCAAGGAAAAGAACTAATAAAAGTGATACAATTACGAAGTGGAAAAGAATTGGAAACAAGAGTGCAAAAAGAAATGGAAATTGAAAAGGAGAAATGGATACCAAAAAAGAAAAGGATCATAAATACCCAGAATTAGAATATCCACTTACACCAATGAAAATTACTGTAGAGAAACCTCCACCACTGTTTCCTTAAAGATTGAAGCAACACAAACAGAATAAAAAATTTTCCAAAATTTAAGAAATTCTTAAGAAGTTAACGGTAAATATTCCCTTCGTAGAAGCTTTAGATCAAATGCCCAATTATGTGAAATTTATGAAAGATATTCTGAACAAGAAAAGGAAGTTCACAGATAACAAAATTGTTGCACTTAGCGAAGAGTGTAGTGCAATTATTCAGAAAAAGCTTCCAAAAAAATTAAAAGATCCTAGCAGTTTCACTATACCGTGTGCTATCGGTGAAAAATTTTAAGGAAGAGTTTTATGTGATATGGGATTCAGCATTAGTCTTATGCCTCTATCAATTTTCAAAAGATTAGGATTAGAAGAAGTCTCAGCTACTTCTGTAACTCTTCAGTTAGCGGATCTTTCAGTTACATATCCTAAGGGAGTTATACAAGATGTGTTAGTAAAGGTTGATAAATTTATCTTTCCTGTGGATTTCATTATTTTAGATATGGAGGAAGATAAAGAAATATCTATCATTTTAGGGAGACCATTTTTAGCTACTGGAAAATCTATGATAGATGTTCAAAAAGGAGAATTAACTATGAGAGTTAACGATTAAGAAGTGACTTTTAACATTACGAAATCTATGAAATACCCTGCTGTTGAAAGAGATAATGAATGTTTTCACATGAAAATTAATGAACATCTATTGAATGAACATTTTAAAGAATATTTTGAAGAGAAAGAACAATTTGAAGATAGTGATGAAGTTATTTTGGATGAATTAGAAAATGAAGAATTAGATTATGTTCAGAAAAGATTTGAGATGTTGGATATTACAGAAAATGCTGATAAGAATCTATTTCTTTCAATTATAAAACCACCTGAACTTGAGTTGAAAATAGTGCCTAGCCATTTGAATTATGTATTTCTGGGAGACTCATCTACATTACCTGTTATTATATCTTTAGAATTAAATGATTTGCAAGAGCAAAGACTGTTAGATACATTGAAAAGATATAAGAAAGCTTTTGGTTGGACCTTAGCTAATATTAAGGGAATTAGTCCTTCGATCTATATGCACAAAATTATACTAACACCTCCTACTAATGTAAGAGAGCTTAGGAGTTTTCTTGGACATGTTGGTTTTTACAAGTGTTTTATTAAAGATTTTTCAAAAATTACTAAACCTCTATGCCAACTTTTAGAAAAGGACAAGAAATTTGAATTTACTGAAAGTTGTTTAAATGTCTTTGAGTTATTAAAGGAAAAATTATTCACAACCCCTATTATAGTTTCACCTAATTGGGAGAAACCATTTAAACTGATGTGTGATGCTAGTGATTATGCTATTGGAGATGTCCTTGGACAAAGGTATGAAAAAATTTTTAAAGTTATATACTATGCTAGTAAAACTCTTAATGATGCACAAATTAACTATATTGTTACTGAAAAAGAGTTATTGGTCATTATGTATGCTTTAGAAAAATTTAGATCTTATTTAATTGGAGCTAAATGTGTTGTGCACACTGATCACTCTACTATTAGATACCTGATGCAAAATAAGGATGTCAAACCAAGGTTAATTAGATGGATACTTTTGATGCAAGAATTTGATCTTGTGGTTATTGATAGAAAGGGAACTGATAATCAAATTGCTGATCATTTGTCAAGACTAGAAAATCATGAATTATCTGACGACGATAATGAAATTACAGAAAGTTTCCCTGATGAACAACTTTATAATATTAATGAGTGGAAAATACCATGGTATGCTGATATTGTTAACTATATTGTAAGTGATATTTTGCCACCTATGCTGACACTGCAACAACAAAGGAAATTCTTTCATGATGCAAAAACATATTTTTAGGATGAGCCTTATTTATATAAATAATGTAAGGATCTTATTATGAGGAGATGTGTACCTTATGAAGAAACTGAACTAATCATTCAGAAATGTCATGATTCTGAATTTGGAGGACATTTTGGTATTGATAAAACTGCTTATAAAATTTTACAAGTTGGATTTTATTGGCCTACTATCTTTAGATATGTTTATAGATACATAAAAACTTCTGATCGATGTCAACGAGTACGTAAAATATCTAGAAGAAATGAAATGCCTCTGAATTTCATGTTAGAAGTTGAGATCTTTGATGCTTAGGGATTAGATTTCATGGGACAATTTATTCCTTCATTTAGGAACTTATATATATTAATTGTAGTAGACTATGTTTCAAAGTGGATTGAAGCACAAGATTTACCTCATTGTGATGCTAAAAGTGTTTCAATATTTTTAATGAAAAATATTTTCACTAGATACAAAATGCTTAGAATGATTATCACTGATGGAGGATCCCATTTTAGGAATAAATACATTCAGAGAATGCCAGAAAAATTTAATATTATTCATATAATCTCTACTGCCTATCATCATCAAACCAGTGGGTTAGTTGAAGTTTCTAATAGAGAGATTAAACAAATACTTGAGAAGACTGTAAACCCTAGTAGAGTAGATTAGTCCACTAGACTGGATACCGCATTATGGGCTTACAAGACTACTTATAAAACTCTTATTGGAATGACTCCTTACAGACTAATTTTTTGAAAGACTTGTCACTTATCAGTAAAATTGGAGCATAAAGCATATTGGGTGATTAAAGAATTTAATTATGATTTGAAAGATACTGGTAAGAAGAGATTGTTACAATTAAATGAATTGGAAGAATTAAGAAATGAATCTTATGATAATGACAGAATTTATAAGGAGAAACTAAAATTATGGCATGATCAGAAGATTAACCAGAAGAACTTTGAACTAGGACAAGAAGTTTTACTTTACAATACAAGGTTGAAGTTATTTCTTGGGAAATTAAAATCTCGTTGGTTATGACCCTTTACTGTGACTCAAGTTTATACTTACAGAGCTATTGAAACTGAAGATCACAAGACTAGAAATAGATTTAAAGTAAATGGACACAGATTAAAACCATATTTTGAGGGTAAAGGACAAAATATTAAAGAGGTTTTAATGACTAGTCAACCTGAATAACACCTGAATAGGTTGGGCTGACAACGTTAAACCAAGCGCTTTATGGGAGGTAACCCATAATTATCTTTATTTTTACTGCAATTATAGTTGTTTCTATTTGAAATTATTATTAGTTTGTGGTAGTATTGAGCTCTACTACTCTATTTACCCTTGAATCATCATAAAAATTGGATCCATAGAGAAAAATTGGAACGCATTCGGACTAGAGCAAAACTGTGCAACTTTTGCCTTGGGCGTCGACGGCGCGCTTGAAGCCGCCGACGGTGGGTTTTTTCTGAGAGTCCAGACAATTATTTATTGAAGGCTTTTTGTCGGCGCCCTAGACCCCGCCGACGGTGAGACCGGTGAGATGGCGGCTTCTGGAGTTTGAATGGTGGTTTTTTGCGATTTTTGGGCGGGAATCACCACTTTTAAAGTCCCAAATTCAATTTTAAGTTCATATTTCTCCCAAAAATGAAGTGAAACTCCACCAAATTCGTTCCTATGGTGTCCAATTCCTCTGATAATCCCAGAATGCGATTATTTAATTGGAGAAAGTTTATTAGTGTGGAATCTTCAACAAGATACTGATGAAGAAAAGATTGACCAAGGAACGAGAATTCGTAAATTGCAGACTGAATAATCCCTCTACAGCAATTGAAGAGATGATAGTGCGGCGAAGATAGGAAGTGTTGTGATATACTACTGCCTCCGTGGTTGTTGCTGTGGTAAAAGATTTTAATGCAAATTTGCATGGAATCTACCAAGGAGTCGTTTATGTGCGAGGTAGATGGATAACTTTTACTCCTGCACGGATCAATGAATTATACATGATCGAGAACATTCCTGTCTGCCATTATTCCAACTTCGTCCCAACATAAAACCAGATGAATGAGATTTACTAATATTTAACGGACGAAACTTAAGACTGAGAAATGAGAGAAAATGGGTATGTTATTTTTTCTGCGACACTCCTAAATCCCGTTTCAAAACACTGGCACTTCTTCATTTCTGCAAAACTGTTACCAACAATGAATATCGATAAAGTTTCTAAAGTAAGTGCTATTCTGAATTATTGCATCCAAATGGGACTGCCGATCGATATTGGATCAATAATTGTGAAGTCGGTTTTGGGCATGATTGTTCATGGATCAACTTATGGGCTTGGACACCCTTTCACAATTTTCTCACTGTGCAGTCAATTTCAAGTAATCTACGAACATTGGGAAAAGATAATTCTACCTTAGAAGCTTTTGGACCCAACTGAGAGATTCCTAGCTTTTGAAGATGAAAATGACATGATTATTATGGTAGATCAATCATCTCAAAATTAAGTGTTGATTCAACCTTTAGTTCCTGATAAGACTCCGGTGATCCTGTGCAGAATCAAGAAATTAGAGAAGGAGGTACAAAATGTCATGAATGCAATTAATAATATCTTTGATTTCTTCGATCATCTAGACTGGAGGATTAAAGAACATTTTGAGCACTCTGGACATTTAGAAGATAGTTTGATACGACTGATGAGGAGGATGAAATTGATAGAAGAGGATTCTACTAAAGAATTTCCATACTGCCCCTTTTATAACCTCTTCGTACATGTGCAATCAATGGGTGATCTCAGAGGAGAATCTAGTACTGAATCTAAAGAATAGTAGTTTTATATTACTAACTGTCTGTCTATGTATGTAATTTAATTTGAACTTTGCATTTGCTTTGCTTTAGAATTATGCTTTTAGATCTCTGTATAGTTGAGACTAAACATAGGATGTTTTGTTTTCAGCATTTTGAGTGTTGTGGCTTAGATTGTGATGCTGAATTTATGTATTGAGGTTAAGAAAATACCAAACTTAGGTGTGTTATGTAACGTAAATTGTAACTCTTGAAATTTATATATAAATATGATGTTTTGTGTTGTGAAAGTTTATTTGTGATAAGTACAACATTTAATCACTTAAAATTATGTCTATAACGATTAAACGGATGTTGTTGGGGCTTAAAATTGATCAAAATAGCAAAAATCCAGAAATTGAACCAAATCAATAGAGCCCACTGACGACGCCGTTGACGACGGACTTTTCCCGAGTCTAGGGATATAATTTCAATAGAGCGCGTCGACGACGTCGAATACCCTGCCGACGGTGAGATAAAAAAAAACAACATTAACCATGATTTTGATCAGTCAACTGCCACTATTCATCATCTCCTTCCTCTGAAAATTGCAATTTTTGACCTAGGGCTTGAGAGATCTTGGATTGGGAGGTGATTTCAAGGCATTTAGACACCATATTTGATCATCTCTTGGTAAGAGCTTCACTCCAAACTAAAAATATTTGATTTTCAGCATGGGTTTCTTCTACTTTGAGGAGATCCAAAAATTTTGAGAATGTGAAAAAAATATTGGGAAGAAATTCATGGAACTTAGTGTTGAACTCTTAGAATTACTTTTGGAAGCCATTATTTGCATATTTGAAGTATATTTTGGAATTTTTTATAATTGTGATTACATTGAAATGGCTCTGCGATAAAAGAGGTGACTTGAGTTCGACGAGTCTCGCTTCATCAATGTGAAGGCTCAATCAAGATTTACTTCAGTATTTGAAGGGAAGAATTGCATACAAGATCGAGTTTTTGAGAGTGCGGGAGAAGAAATTGAACGATTTATTACCAAGCGGAGGTGGGAAAACTTCTGTTACACCACCAATAAAGCCGCTGCAAATATTGTGAAAGAATTCTATGCCAACATATTCTATTCTGAAGAAGGAATCATTCAAGTTCATGGATTTCCTATTGAATTTAATGCCCCCCGCATTAATGCCTTTTACGAAGTCCCAAACTCTTATAGCTGCCATTATGAACCCTTAGTACTATGGAAGGCCCCCTGAATGATGTGATCAACTTTCTCACTAATGGAAAAGGAACGTGGAAGATTAAGCAACGAGAACGAGCAAATTTTTCTGCTTCCATGCTGAATGCCACCTCTAAGGCGTAGCACTATTTTATTTCCTCTACTCTGTTACCGACTTATCACCATAGTGAGGTAACTAGAGATAGAGCTATTCTGAATTTTTGTATTCAGAATAACAAAAATATAAATGTGGCAAGGCTTTTTTTTAAGAATATATTGACTACAACAAGGAGTGAAATAAGTGGAGGTCTAGGACATCCTGACCTTATTTATGCACTTTTCCAACTTTCTGGAGTGGAAGCTGGAGGAGATGAGGAATGGGTTTACCCTATGAAACTCATTAGTAAAGCTAATTTGAAAACTTATGAATCCTATGAGAAATGGAGAACTGTAAGTAGGAGTCAAGAACCTTCTCCTAGTAGAGATGCCCCCTCTACAAGTTATGACCTTCCACCTTCTAGTTCCCCTACTCTGACTGATTTGATAAATGAGTTGACCTTGCAGTGAAAGAGTATAGAATTAATAAATGAAAGTATTGGAGGTTTAGAACTTTGACATGATTATGATAGTGAGTACCTTCAGAGGCATTCAAATTTTGAGGTAGCTTATTACAAAGCTCAGGCCCGACACTACAGAGGTGAGCCTGATGCTACTTTCCCTGAGTGCCCCCGATATACTCAGTATCAGCTCAATCTACCTGCTGATCAAGGAGACGAAATACATAGTTTAGGATTTTGTTATCTGATAATAGTTGATGTACTTGTACTTGTACTTTTATTTTTGTGATCTTTTGTAATAGAAATAGATGTTTGTGTGTATTTGTACTTTCATTTTTATTGTTATGTTGTAATCGAACGTTTTTAATTTTTGTTATAAAGTTAGTGTGGTAGTTAAAGTTTGCATGTGTAGTATAATGGATGTTGATTAGTACTTATGAATTGTAATGTGATTTTTATTTCGCATTTTAATTGTAATTGTTTTGTTTAGTATTTTGGTTATGTTAGTGAATTATTGTGTTTGTTTAATGTTTTAGTTTTGTACTTATTTCAAAATTTCATTACCCAGCAATTTCTCTAATGATTTATATGTGTAAAAAGCTCCTAATGTTACAGACCAGGTGAAGTAAAAATTTTGAGAAGGACTGCAAAAATTTCAGAATGATGAAAATGCCTAAAATACTGAGGTATGATTTATATTTAGAGTTTTTCTTTCCACCTATATCATTTTATATTGAAAAATTTAAGTTTGGGGAAGGGAAGAAAAAGATTAACTATTAGATGCCCTCTATTTAATTATTTTCAAAATTATTTATATGACTTTATGTAGTGAATTTAATTCAGGTAACTATATTTTGTAGCTATTTAAATATTACGGTATATTTAAAGAAATATTTTTGTAATGAAAATTAATTTTATAACTTAAGATATTTAATATAAGAGCATAAGATTATAGTTAACTATTTAAAGTAAAGGAAACTATATTTTGAAGTATTAAGAATCTGGAAATTAATTTGAGAAGAAAAGATTGGGGCTTAATGATGTAAAGGCTATGAAATACTTATAAGGTAAGGGAATGCTTTGAGTTTCAAATTTAGGGAAAGAAAGTTGATGCTCAAAATCATTAAAGGCTATCCAGATATAGTAATCCTCACTTGAAAAAGGAAAAAGAAAGGATTGACAACAATCCCAGAAAAGAAAAGAAAAATATATAGAATTGAAAGCAATCCAAATGAAAAAGAGAAAAGAAAGAAAAAAAAATATGGAAGTGAGAAGATGCTTGAGGATATGCCTAATAAAAAATTAGCTTCACTGGACCTACCTAAAGGGAAAACCTAAATACATTCCTGAACTTATATTTATGGATTAGATCTTTTACTAGTAGTGTTTTCATGAAATTCCTATCCTTTGGATATTCTAAGTGACTTAATATTGCAATATATAGTCATTCTTGAAATGAATAGAAGACAAGAACTCTTAAACTTGATGACTAGATAAATCTTGTAGCTACATAGTTAATTTAATTACTTGAATTTTTTTCCAAAAATCTCACAATGGTATTTATCTAAATCAAACTTATAGTATTTTTGAATTAAAACTTTACTATAATAGATCATAACTTTTATGTAGCACTAAAATTATTTGAGGACAAGTAATAGTTAAGTGGGGGATTTTGAGCAGAGAAAAATATGTTGAGATTTTCATACATATTTTACATTATTTTTTATGATATTACACATTAAAGAAAGGTATTTTGATGTTTTGTTTTAGGAATGATGAATTAGGGTCATTCGAGTAAAAAGATGCAAAAAGGAGCGAATTTGGAGCGAAAAGGACCAAAATGTGAAAATTTGAACCAGGGCGCCGACGGCGAGCCCAACGGCACCGACGACGGACTTTTCCCGAGACTCCAGAATTAATTCACTTAGAAGGCCCGCCGACGGTGCCCGCGCCCTCGAGGCCACTGACAGTGAGCTCGATGGTTATGTCCAACAAAGCATTGGATGACGACGAAATTTGGAGGGGTGCTTAGGCAACTCTTGGGAAAACTCATCCACAACTTTAAAAGAAGATTTTGGCCAAATATTGGAGAGAGCCTAGGGGTCTTGGATGTTAGAAAGGTCCTAAAGGTTGGAGAGGTTCCATTAGTGTTTACTAGAGAGCCTAAATTGTGAGGAATTCTTAGAGAGACTGTAAGAGTGGAGGGAAAGCGAGAGATTTCTTCCTCCTTGCCGCTTCGAAGAGGAATTCTGTGTGTTGTAAAGAAAGGAGAGATTCAGAGGAACTTCGAGGAGTTTTCTTGAGGAGAAATTAGAGATAAGTGTATTTATTGTTGTTGTTTGTATGACTATGATTTTATATATGAATTCCAAATTTTGTTGTGCTTTCCCCATGAGATCTTAGTAGTTTTCTCTGTCTTTCTCCTTATCTTGAGATTTGTGAAATGGTGATTTGAATTGGTGAAGCCATGAAAATGTTAAAGAAATTATGATTATCTTTTCACTCCGATCTTAATTTACTTTCAGTTTGACCAATTGATTTGTTAAAGTATGTTGAGTTTTAGAACTAAAGTGAAGATTACATCTAAGATTCAGGGAGGTCAAAGCCTTGGAAGCTGGTTGCAAATAAATAGGAAAATAAAATTATCGGGCGCAAAATTGGAGATTATAGAGTGATAGACTAAAATCCTCAATTCGGTCCTATCGTTTGGGTGTTGAAGTGTAGATGTTAGCCCTCACGTGAGGGGAACATGGGAGCTCCGAAGTGAAAGTCGGTATCCTCCCAGCCTAGTCGCTGATTCAATAAACAAGCGTAGGATTAGTCAATGTTCTTTATGTCTGGACCAATGTGTAAACAATAGGTAAGCTTCTATTTGGCACAATACAAATTGAACGGATTCATTATATCCATTCACTATAATTTCTTGATAAGGAGAAGGATGTTTTCTTATATATTGAATATCACATTAAAAACCTCATTAGTATAGTTAGTTATTTAAGAGTTATTAAAATTACATATTTTCAATTGCCTATTAGTGACAGATAAGCAAATTGAATTCCATTGTTGCGATTGAGTATTGCTTTTCTAAAATCTTAGTTCGTAGTTCTAATATTACTCCTTGTGGGATCGAGATATAGGACTCCATTAGAGCCTTATATTACTTGAGCGATACGTATACTTGCGTTGATAAGTGTGACTTTACAATTATTGAATATTTTATACATCCATATTTATCGAATCGATAATTGTTATTAAGTTTTGGTGCAGTTGCTGAGGAATTAAATCTTTTAGCAGCAGTATTAAATACTTATATTTTTAAGCATATATAAAGTCGCTGTCACATAGCCACGAGAAAAAGCATAACTAAAAACTTCATTCGTTAGGACACAATCGAGGTAGTCTCCTTGGAATATGGAATATTAAATATTACATGCATCAAACAACTCTAATTAATAAAAAAATTAAGCTTATACATGAATACTGTAAGCAAAATTTTGTTTCACACTTACCAATGAGTTTAAGCCAATAATTTTATCATCGGAAAGAGAAACAGATATGCCCTCAAAGTTGTTTAGGTTATCACTCTAGTTGTTCTCCAACCTCAAGGTTCTTATGTTCCATAATGTAAAAATCTTTTATACTTAAACCCTAAAAGTTGTTCAACTTTTCTGATTTTTATTTCAAATTTTTGGAACGTTTATTTCCTAGGTTAAAATAACGCGCTAATACCCTACGACGAGCTGAGTCAGGCCACGCTATTATTTATGTTGTTTATTATGAATTCTTTAGAATGAAATAATGATAAAACATGAAAAAAATGTGTCACGCGTAGTTCTACGTGCATGTCGGTGCTATTTTGTGTTAAGGAGTTGCCCGTAAGAAGTTGTCGGTCACCATAATCAAAATCTCGTCTCCCGTTTCGGAAGGATGTTTTAATTTACATATATATTTAGTTTTAGAAAAATATGAAATCAAATTGACCCTATATTTTGCATAGTTTAAATGAAAGAGCGTTGTACCTCAAATTCTGTATCTATCCCGAAGGATAAACATAAGACTTAAGGATGAGGCTCGATCAAATAAACTAAGGAATATATGACATCTGTTTGGTCTGCGAAACCTTTATATTTGTCGAAAAGTTCCCCTATTTAATATAAAGAATTAAATATGGTTTATATTAAGCTCGGTTCAGACATGCTTCCTATAAGGGCAAGCTCCTATAGTTAATTACATCTTAAATGACCAAAGTCACCTAAGAAGACTCTCGATAAAAATCAGGAAATATTATCTTCAAGGAATTTCAAAGGGTAGAACTTTTCAATGAGATCGAATGTAGAGGTGTGAAAGGGGATTGGTTTAAATTTGGAACATTTTATTGTAGAATCCAAAGGAGGAAGAACTAGGGGATGTCATGGATCCAGAGGGGAACCTCGGTGCTTCTCAAGTTATCCTAATGTTTGGCTTCAGTTTTGAGGAGAAATATTTAGGTGTTTCATCCTGCCAATTTTAATAGTTAGGGCTTACATTCGTGTGAAAAAATCACACAAATAGCCTGGAAGATATGATGATTTAGGTCATAACAAACGACAACCTTGGAATCCTAAGATGAGTTAGGACTTATATTGTATAACAGGGCTATACAAAGGCCTAAAGATAAGGTGAGGATTTACGTTGTATAAGCAAACAACCTCGAAGTCATATGACTTTGTTGTTTAAGTTTAAGGAAGGAAGATTGGTTTAGCTGGGGAAGATAGATTTTGCTATTGAAGATGGTCATGCTGCCCACTGTGCTAGCTCCAAGCCCCTACCGCGACAAGTTTAAGTTTTCTAGTGTGTCAAGTTATAATGTCAAATCAGATGATCCTATGGTTGAAGTTTTTTTAAATTTTATAAGGGCATATTAAAGTTTATTAGAGCAACACCGGTTAGGATGCTACGGTTCCCTCATTCCGACATCACTATTTTCTATTGGATTCACTTAGTTCAAATGAACTTACTAAACTCAACTTAATGAGTTCCATAATTTCATTTAGACCGTAGGAAGCATCATTAGCAACCGTAGGTTACCTCCTCCGAGGGATTCTCTATCATTTGATAGAGCCGTCTTAATTTAGTTGCAATTGTAGTTTTGTGATTAAATTTTGAGTTGTTTTATATTTTGAATGTTGTGGCGGTGGATTTTATCTCGGTTGATTTTATTTTTGGCTTTGGTTTTGGTTTTGGTTTTGTGGCTATCCTGATAGTTTTAGTTTTCATGCAGGGTGGCGTCATTGTTTAGCATGCAAATTTGCAGGTATAAAAGTACAGTATGAAAGTACAAGAAAGACAACGCTAAAAACTATAAAAGCGTACCTGACGAGTCTTCTCGTTCCACCACCTGAAACTTAAAAGGCATGTTAAAGCAGTTTATATGAAACAGGGAAGTAAAATCTTGACAACTTATCTAAATCTAGGTCATATCTTGGTGGGTCCTTAGGAGTTTAATTAAGGATGATTTTGTTAAGCAAAGCATATTAAGTTAGTAGATCTCTGAGGTACCTAACAAATCTAGAGAAAGAAGCAGGTCTGTGCAACTCTCTTGCTGCCTGGTGGAAAATCCCAAGTTCTTTTAAACTTATTATTTTTTTTAATAAGTCATCCTGTAAATACCCTTAATGCTCAGTGAACATTGATGTCTCAACTATCCCTAAGAATATGTTAATTATCACTTGTGATTCAATTTAAGAATTATATGGGTTAAGACCCTTAAAAAGGCAAGTTAGTGTTGTTGGAACACAACCAAATTTTAACCGTAATTGGGCTTGTAGTGTTTGAAAGATGTTTTAATTTTCAATGATATTTACTTTTCTAATATTCAATTAAATGAAACTTGATTTAACCTAAGTCACTACTAAGCCCTTAAGACCTAGGTGAGTGTCTTAATTAGCTTTGAAAAGATCAAGCTTTAGGTGATCATGATTCATGATTTGAATTTTATTTGAACATCAAAATAGGGGTATTAAATTAATTAATTATTGACTTCAAAAGTCATACCCCCAAGTCCTAGATTCATTTTATTTTAATAAACTTCCAAATTTTAATAATTTAGAAATTTATTAACTTATCTTTTTCAATTAAGAATGTGAGATCGGTTTCTATCAATTAACCCCTTGTGTTTCAAACATCAAATAAATTGATTAAGATCAAAAGACCCATTTTCCTCCTTAAATTAACCCTAAATGTTAATTAAGACTAATTTTACAAAAGTACACATTTGCCCCTAAGGCTCTATCACTTCATAATTTGTCAAATTCAATTCAAATAATTTTAAAATTTTTATTCTACCTCATTCATGGGTCAATTAAGACATCAGAGGAGAAGATGTAATTTTTGAAAATTTAATTTAATTTATATAATTATTTTTATGCAAAAATAGGATTTTTCAAAGAAAATTCCTAACTTGACCAAGGTAAATTCTAATCTCTTAAAATTTTTACTGGAGCTAGGTTTAAACTAGAGAAGTCTTTTAACCAAATTTCATGATTTTTTGAATTTTATCGAAATTTTAAGAATTATTTTAAATTATGGGGTATTTATTAAATATAAAATATTTCAAATGGGGAAAAATAAGTTTTGTATTTTTGAAAAGTCCTCCTAAGGTTATAGAACTCAAAGGAGAAGATTTTATATTTTTTTGAATTTTATTTAATTTATTAGAATTATTTTAGTGGAAATCCTTTTTTTTGCATTTAAAAATTATTATAAGCTTCAAAATACCATATCTTTATTTATAGAATCAGGAAAAATATCCCAATTATTTCTAAGTGCTTAGAAAAAAATTTAGAATATTTCGATGAATTTTATTAATTTTGTGATTTTTATGAATTTTTAATTATTTTAAATATTTAAAAATAGACTGAAAATAAAGTTTTTATTTTAAATACAAATTTACTTTTATAAAATACCCCTGATCATAGAAAACTCAAAAAATAAGTTTTTATAAATTTTGTAGTTATATTTTGATTCATTAAAAAACATTTAAATGCCAAAAAAGATATTTAACTTGAAAAATCAACTTAGACCATCAAATGTACTCAAAATGCTTTGAAACTTTTATGGGGAGTTCTCTGGATCTTATAAAACAGTAAAGATCAAAAATCAAGTCATTTAAATGCTTATATTTTCCAAAATTTAATTATTTTAATGACTTAGGGTTTGTGAAAATTAGGTATAGTTTAAATGACTTGACCCATGAAATTATTTCCAAAAGCTTCTCCAGTCATGGTGGATCTTTCAAAATTTTCTTGGAATTTTCTAATCAAGATGCTAATTTCCATGATTATTTTAAGGAAATAATGTTAAAAAATTTTAAAAATATAGATCTTTATATAGGGACTTCCTCCGACCTTAGAAAAATCAGAGGATATTTCCCTTAATAGAGGCTACAACATGCCAAAATTTTAGGCCAAGATGATGTGTCAATATGCATGGAGAATCAAAATATTAAAATAATGTTTAATTAATTAAAAATAGAACATATATCAAATGGACTTGAAATTTATTCCATATTGTTCTCCTCTGTTCACTGAGCAAGAGGGTATTTTTATTTTATTTTTGTGGTTTTTTACACAAAGTTATGAATTTTCTAAGTTAGGGTATTTAAATAATAGGAAAATGCCCTATTTATCAATATAAACCGCGCATGCTGACTAGATCCTAGGCAGGTCCGAAGGCATGCGTGGCACGCTCTGGTTGGACGTCGCCATCCACGTAGCTGCTGAATCGGCCCGCGGTTTATGTCCTGAAGCGCTGTCCGGCTCGATCTCCTCCGTCTATTTGATACATGCTTGATCAAACAGCTTCCTGTCATTGTCCCCGATAGAATGATCCGGTGACCGTCCACACAAAAACTAAAATCTCAGCCTAGACTCAACCAAATCACTTCGGGTTTGATCCTATGGACTCATCTAAGTGAGACAAACACATTCATATGGTAACCAAGCAATCAAATTTACTCTAAACAAATCGAGAATCGAAATAGGATTGAGAGGAGGTGAGGTTTTATAACCTTGCTCTGAGAAGTGAAGCTTCAATCAAAGGGTGTTGGCACGTTTGTTGGGCTCCAAGGAGACTTGGGATTGAGTCCTTGGACTTGGTATAAGGCCTAGGTGTGGATTCGATCAAGCTCAAATTCGGGTGTTGGTCTAGAGCTATGGTAGAGGCTCTGTGGAAGGGGGATTTGATGAGGCTTTATCTTCTTTCACTATTGTGAAGGTGTGGGGGTAGTTAATTTAGGTTTGGTGGACTGTGGAGGTGTATTGGTTTCTGTCCTGGTTTTCGACAAGGTTTCAAGCTCAAAATTGAGCTCCGGCAATGAGAATTAGTGGGGGAAATAGTTGGAATGCAATGAGGGGATCTTAGGGAAGCTCTGTGAGAAGTTTGGGGAGACCTTTCTAAAGAAATTTCAGCACACCTCCCATTGCCGTGGAGGTGAGTTTTTATAAAAATGGCCATGAGGTGGCTCTCAGGGCATAAGTTTGGGTGCATTGTGGTGCTTAGGTGGAAGGCAGAGGAGCTCTATAACTCAATTTGGCTGAGTTGGCCTCTAGGCTTGACTTGGGTGAAGTCTCATGGGGGCGGGTCTTAGTTTTGAGCTATTCCGGCCACTAGGCTAGCCAGCCGGCTAGGGGGAGGTGGCTAGGAGCTCAGGGAACCCAGGGGAATATGTCACAACAATTTAGTGCAATAATACCTAATTTTTGGTAAGGATATCTTAAGCACATGCATTTTTGGAAATAATATCCCTTGATTTGGGGGACCTTTGGTCCATGGCTTAATTGAGGTGGTTTCATGGTGTTTGGACTGGTCACTAAGTCTAACTAATGGCTATGCTGGAGTTAATTTGGTGACTTTAGGGTGGTTAGGTCACATTTAGTGCAAGTGTTCAAGTGGGTGAAAATGACCAAATCTTAGGTTTGGGCTAGGTTAGCCATGTCAAATGACCCAAGTAAATGTTTCATTTGGTATAGAAGATCATAAGGAACAACTTTGGTGAAGGATGGAAGTGGCTTTGAGCTCTATTGAAGGGTCAATTTGAGGGAATTTTGAATTTTAGTCAATTTGGTCATGTTGGGCTAGGCTTGGGTCTAGCTTGGGTTAGCCTTGGGCTAAGTACAAATTGATTGTTGTAAATGGTCAATAGGGACCCTGTGAAGAGTTTTCAACATGAATTGGATGCCAATTTTGGGATTAAGGAATTCAATTGGGTGAAATTTGGGGACTTAGCCAATTTAGGGCTAAATTTGGGAATTTTGGATTTAGGCCAAAATCAAATGGATTTGAGGCTTCACTAAGGCCAATTGATGGTTTATTTTGATGTATAGGAATGTTATGAAGATTTTTCAACATTAATTGGGGAAAATTGACCAGGATATGGGCTCAATTTGGTGAGGTTAGGTCATATGGTCAAAATTGAGGTTTTGATCTAAATCTAAATTGGGCTCAAATCATGGGCCAATTAAGCTTGAATTGGTTTATCTTGGCCATATGAAAAGTTAATTTATGTTTAGAATTGGAATTGGTGTCAATTGAGATAAAATTGATGGACATTTGAGTTGAATTTGGGGAAATTCGGGCTCTTAAAGGCAAATTTGGAGGTTTTTGTTAAAGATGGTCAAATTGGCCAAATTGGGTCATGTGATGGTTGAGAAAAATGAAATTGGGAATATTTGGGATTTATTGAATTTTTTTGGGAATTTTTGGAATTTTGGGCCCAAGAGGGGCATTTTTATAATTTGGGGGTGTTTAGAGGGAAAATGCCAAGATGGGTATTTTTTATTAGATTGGGTAACTAATCACCCTACATGAGCCATAGACAAAAGGAAATCCCATTTTGGGTCCTCTATGTACTGGTCTTAGTCAACCCATAACCCTAGGGCTAGTAGGTTTGAGGGACCATCTACATGAGTATCCACCTAGGCTAGAAATTTGAGTTTAGGGTTGCGAGTGATTGTGAGTGTAAGATGAGTGTAGTGAGTGCCTTACCTCCAGACCAACACCCTGGGTCAACCCTAAGTTCCAACAGTTCTAAGGGCGACTCATCTTGAGTTTCCCTTATAGTGACCCCACCTACTAAGTGCTAGATGTTAAGACCAATATGTGGAACTTAAAGTTGAGTAAAGAAGATGATAGAATTTCTAATGGTGAGAGTTTCATGTCTAGTTTTTTAAGAATAGTCAATAGGAAAGTCCTATGGCTAGATCTTAGGCTACTAAAGAGAAAAAACAGAACCTCAACCAAAAGTGAGGTCAACAGTGCGTTATCTGGACATAATAGTATTTCATAAATAGGAGGTCACTTCATGCGAGAAGGAGCCAAATGTTCTATTTTTTTATTTTTCACTTCTTTTTGGTCTCCTATCTTCTACCAACCTCATGCTCTATTTTTTGGGCTTGATTCCGCCGATACTTTTAGTTTCAACATTCGTATATCTAAAACCTTAAATTTAAATCTTACATTTATAATAATTAACAATGCATTATATAGATGCAAAAATTAAACTTTACATGAATTTAATATGTTAGACACAATAAGTGAAATATATCTTTTAATACAAAGATGAATAATTTAAATGTAACAATAAATTTTATATGTTTTGTGCGTAAATATAAAAGAATTCTGTGGTATATATATATATATATATATATATATATATATATATATATATATATATATATAATACAAATAAAATCGTCCACTAATAGATTCATGAATCACGGGGATGTTTGACTGAGCGTCATCAGGGCCAGCATTAAAAGGGCTTCAATTCATTTTAAATAATTTCTTTCGGACATATGTACTTAAATATCATAATTTTAAATTTAATCCTGTTTGAAATTACAGAAAGTCCTTTCACCGGTCATGCATCATAGAGACTGAATAGACGTGGCCTGTGGGAACGTCACCGGAGTACCCGACGGCCTTTAAATGCGACGCTCCCTATTACGATGCATCCATTCCGTTACATGTCGAAGAAACGCGCAGCGCTGCCGTTAGCTCCGGCGTCCTTTCGCCGGCGCCTTTGGCTGTGTCTTGAACTCGTCGCAGCCATCTCAGTCCTCGCTTTCCTTCTCGTCCTTCTAAGGATTCAGTCCTACGCACCCAACCCACCGACGCCTAAGCTTCTTTACCGAGACCCTATTCCTTTTTCCGGTCAACCGAAGATCGCTTTCCTCTTCCTCGCCCGCGCGGGCCTGCGCCTTGATTTCGTTTGGCATAACTTCTTCAAGGTATCCCTTTCGACTTTCTATGTTATGGAAATTTTGGATTTTAGATTATGATTATTATTATTTTTTGTTGTCATGGTGTTTGTTAGAATGCTGGAGCGGGGAATTTCTCTATATATGTTCACTCGAAGCCGGGGTTCAAGTTTGATCAGTCGACGACGAGGTCAGCCTTCTTCTACGGCCGTCATCTAGAGGATAGCGTACAGGTTTTCGATCGGTTGTCGCTTTGCTCAAGTTTCTTTTTTTTTGTTTTATTTTTGAAGTTTCGGTGTTTCTCTTTTATTCTGGAGGACTATTTGTTGTTTTTGATTTAGGTGAAGTGGGGGGAGGCCAGCATGATTGAAGCTGAGCGGTTGCTGCTTAGAGCAGCTCTACAGGATCCTGCAAACCAACGTTTTGTTTTGCTTTCTGATAGGTGCTCTTTTATTTTACTTGAAATAGTAGAAGCTTTCCTTTCTCAAATGGGTCAGTGGAAGTCGGCAGATCGTCTTCCAAGTGATACTTGACAACCTATCACTTGGATGACACCGAAGAATTCTCTATTTATTTTTTCACACGAAAAGAATATATTTTGAAAAGAATATATATATTGTTCCCATCCCATATCTTGTATTCGGATGTAAGTTCAGCAATTTGATTTCGTCCATTTTAAACACAATTATATGTTAAATCATGGAATCAAAATGCTTAAAATAAACTTATTTGGCCATATGCTTAGCGGTCCTAGAAATATCCTAGAAATGTTCAAATATCATAAATATAGGAAGATTTTAGCAATAACTGCTTTTTAAAGGATCATGTTGCTTCAAATCATGTTTCTATTTAGCATTAACTTTCTGTTGAAGGAAAAATTATTACATGCGGACACCGCATGATCTACGGTGAGGATGCATTTCGGTGGGTCCCATTTTAAATTTTTTATTTTATTTTTTAAATAAAAAATCGAAATACATCCTCACCGTAGATATCGTGATCTACAGTGTTGATCGGTCACCGCATGCATCTCTGCACGTGGTGTCCGTATGCAATAATTTTTCATGTTAAAGAGCATGAAATTTAAATCTAGCATGAACATTTCTTTCTTTCTTATTTGAGAGGAGCCTCTGCTGCTGAGCTCTTCTGTGTTAGATTTACTTTTTTGGTTTCTGCATTGTTATATTTGAAGATATACATGTATATTTGTCTGCTGCCTTTGATGTGAATATTTTATTAGGCTCTTATTTTTGCAGCTGTGTTCCACTTTACAACTTCGATTATGTGTATAACTATTTGATGTCCTCCCGTAAAAGTTTTGTGGACAGGTAAGGTATGGCATGTGTGCATTTTAGTTATTTTAAATCCATCTCACTTGAGTGCTTTCTTTTGGAGAAAATATTGCATTAGGAGTCCGGACGCAGCTTTGTATCTGGACGCAAAACTGTCTGGACTCCGGATGCAATATTTTCTCTTTCTTCTGGGTTGTCTACTTCCCTTTCTAGAGTTTTATTTCTTTTCATACACTTTATGATTGGCACACATACCAAAGCAACATTAGTTATAAATCAAGTCCTGGATAGCCATCGTGAAAGTAAAACACTCAATTCATGTTATTTTAGCAAAGAAATAACCTTTTGGATGATTTTCATACATACCGCTCAAGTCTTTTGTAATTACATATGTAGCACCTAAACTTAAATTTTTTTATATATAATGCTTACCCATGCACGGAAAATTGCCACTTATTAAAAGGGAAAATAGTGATATTTTTGTTGTCATATAAAAGATTTGGGCGGTGTAAATGTAAAAAAGTAAGGTTTAGGTGTTAGATATGTAAATGCATAGGTGGTATGCATGTAAATGCCCTCACCCTAACTTTTTTTTGGCGGTATGTGGTATCCTAAACCAAAATTTCTGTAAATAATATATATTAGTGATCCACATCTTTTTTATATACAACCAAAAAAAGTAAACAATTGATGGTTCTATTTGCAATATTGAACAAAAAGTAGTGGTTTTTTGAATTGTAAGATTAGTCGTGGTTTCCCTCTATATTATTCAAAAGAAAGTGATTTTTTTTTAATTTTTGGATAGTGGTTTTAGTCTTGGGTAGTTTTTGTTGTGGGCGAGGTGGGGGTGGGGTCCATCTTATAAACAGTTATAGAAGTTTGCAATTGAGTTCCTTTTTAATTTCATCATGCTTTCCATGTTGAAAAGCATGTAAACTAATGTGATTCCTTATTCCAGTTTTTCAGACAAAAAGGAGCGTCGTTACAATGAGAAAATGGCTCCTTCCATCCCCAAGCACAAATGGAGGAAAGGATCTCAGGTTTTTCTCCTTTAATATTAGAATCATGAAGTAGCTTCTTGTTCATATTTTTTCTTAAGCTATAGGGGATTAACGTAACTTGCGTTAAAATTTTCATTTCAGTGGATAACATTAATAAGAAGGCATGCAGAAGTCGTGGTTGACGATGACTTTATTTTTCCAGTTTTCAAAGCATTTTGCAAGGTAAGTGTTGTTAGTTCTTTATATTGTTGCTTAGAAGTTCTTTAAGCTCTTGCAGTTGTGATTGAGAGGTCTTTTTTTTACCACGGTGATAGAAATTTATTTATTATTGCACTAATTTAACAATTCCTCAAAGTCTGAAATTCCAAAGAGAACAAACAAATTTAAAATTCTAGTAGAGCGCACACTTAAAAATGAAAACCTGACACTGATGGTAGAAAAAATTTAGTCACCAAACAAATCCAATGTTTAATTAATTTAAAAGGCAATTATAATGATAGAAGTCATCCAGAAAGAGAAGAACCAAGCCTCATGCTAGTACAAGGAGTCACCCTCAAAAGTACCAGTCCACATCCATGAAACACTCAAAGAACTCTCATGCAATAATACACATTCAAAGAATAGAAAAAACAAAAAAATTGTTTTAGTAATTTGATGTCCAATAAATTTTACATGCGTGAAATGTTTCAATTTATGGACTACAAAGGATCCAAAATATGAAACTGCACAAAATCCACAGAAATTTAATAAAACATCACAGGTTTCATTTCAATTTTCATGAATTACAAGAATCCCAGTTGCTGAATTGCTTAGAGGTTCAACAAAATATTAAATTTTTTTTTTCAAAACAATGAAGCAACAGAAAGGCGTTGTGGACTTGGGTACAAGCAACTAATGGATACAACAACAACAACAACAAAGCCTTAATCCCACTACGTGGGGTCGGCCACATGAATCCTTTTTCTCCATTGCGTCCTATTTAGTGTCATATTTTCATTTAGTTCTAATAAATTAAGATCATTTTTAATACAGTAAGCCCAAGTCTTCCTAGGTCTACCTCTGTCTTTCTTAACACAAGTCGAATCTAAAACATCTACTCTCCTAATTGGATCATCTAATGGTCGACATTTAATATGACCAAACTATCTAAGACGACTTTCTCTAATTTTGTCTGTCACAGGAGCTACACCAACCTTATCACGAATATATTCATTCCGCATTTTGTCTCTAAGTGTAAAGCCACTCATCCACCTAATCATTCTCATCTCGGCAACACTTAACTTATTATTATGCTTCTCTTTTAAAGGCCAACATTCAGCGCCATAGAGCATTGCAGGTCTCACCACCGTCTTATAAAATTTTCCTTTCAGTCTTAGCGGTACTTTTCTATCACACAAAAGGCCCAAAGCATTCCTCCACTTCAACCAACCAACTTGAATTCTACTATTAACATCCTCATCTATATCACCATCGCTTTGGACAACGGACCCAAGATATCTAAATCGTTCACACCTTTTAATAATTTGATCACCCAAAATCACACTTCTGTCACTAGAGCTATTACTACTAAAATTACATTCCATGTATTCAGTTTTAGTTCTACTTAAACGAAGGCCTTTAGACTCCAAAGTAGACCTCCATAATTCAAGTTTTTCCTGGGCTTTTTCTCTCGTTTTATCCACGAGAAGAATATCATCAGCAAAAAGCATACACCAAGGTACATCCTCCTGTAGATGTCCAGTAAGACCATCCATAACTAAAGCAAAAAGATATGGGCTTAAAGCCGATCCCTGAGTAATCCAACAGAAATAGGAAAATATTTTGTCAATCCTCCTTCAGTTTGAACACAAGTAACAACTCTAGTATACATATCTTTAATGACTTGAATATAAGTCATATCAACACATTTCTTCTCGAGAACTCTCCAAAGGATATCTCTTGGAACCTTATCGTAAGGTTTTTCTAAATCAATAAATGGATGATTAACATAAATCATTAAGCAACTTAAGTGGTGGAAGCAAGTTGTGTGCTGGAATAATAGGCGTCAGTAGGAAAATAAGGAAGTGTTAGCCTTACGAATTAAGATGAAATGGGACTTAATTAATGTGTCTTTCAAATGCATCTATGTTCCGTTACATTTACGTTAGCAGTACTTCTAATTCACTAGAGTTCGTAATTAAAAAATTTTTCCATGTGTTTTGGATGCATTTGGATGGGTGTTGTCCCTCAACTATTAAATTATACACTTATTTTAGGTTCACTTCTTTTAACGAAGAATGTATTTATATTGCCTCTTTAAAATTATCTTTTGATTTAATATTTTTCTTCACGTAACCCTATTAACTAGGTTCTTTTGGTTTAGTTTCTTTTTTAATGTCAAAACCTACTCTATATTGGAGCAACAAATTTTCATGGAAGGTACAACGGAGAGCATCATGAGATGTATGCTTGGTAAAATTCAGAAGTATAGGATCTCTTTAAAAAATGTTGAATTTGTCTAATAATCCTATCATCATTTTGCTGAGTGTTACATGGGATGATAACTTTATTTTGCACAACCTCTAGCCATTTTAACTTATCTTACCTATTTTACCACACTTATTTTAATTATTTAAATTATATTAAACTTATTTTTGTTATTATTGGCTTCTTTGTTTAATGAATCCTAGGTACATATCATATTTTTTATTTGATTTTTCTACAAAATATACTCAAGGATGTCTTCTTTTTGCAAATACTCATGGTGTATTTTTCACTTTGATCTCCCAATTTAAATTTAGAAGTTTCATTTTCTATTTTATTTTTCTTCATTACTTAGATCTAATGTGCTTAAACGTTTCACTCTTTCGTGCCACTTTATATTTTAGCAATATTATCTAGTGATTATCAATTTCACATTCTCTAATTGCATATCGTTTTAATATTCCACGCTTCACTAATCATAATCTATTTATCTAACAGGTTTATGCCATCTACAAATAGCATCTATTTAGATACCTTATTTTGAACACGAGTCATTATAATCTTCATAACAATAAACAACAACAACAACAACAATAAACCTTTTTCCCCCTAAGTGGGGTCGGCTATATGAATCTTTTTTCTCCATTGTCTTACTGAGTGTCATATTTTCTTTTAATTCTATTAAATTTAGATCATTTTTTATACAACATGCCCAAGTCTTTTTAGGTCTACATTCACCTTTCTTAACTAAGGTCTTTCGACAATAGTGTAGATCTCTATAATTCAATTTTTTTTTTGAATTCTTTCGCCAGTCTTATTCACAAGACGGATTTGATCAGTAGAAAACATGCATACATTTTCTTGGATACAGTCGTTCCGCATTTTATCTCTTAGGTGCCATGTCGCGCATCCACCTAAGCATTCTCATCATAGTAACACCTAACATAGTTTTTATGCTTCACTTTTATAGGCCAACATTCTACGCCATAAGTCATTGAAATTCTCACCAATCTTATAAAATTTTCCTTTTTAGTCTAAACGGTACTTTTCTATCACACAATATGCTTGATGCATTCTTTCACTTCAACCATCCAATTTGAATTTTACTAATAACATCAACATCACATTGAACAGTAGACTCGAGATATCTAAAACATTCATTCTTTGTTAATGATTTGATCATCCATTATTACAGTTTTCTCACTAGAACTACTACTAAAATTATTTTCCATGTATTCGGTTTTAGATCTACTCAAACAAAGGTCCTTAGACTCTAATGTAGATCTTCATAATTCAATTTTTTTCAAAACTCTTTCTCCAGTTTATCCACAAGAAGGATATTATAAGCAAAAAACATACATACATCCTCCTGTAAATGTGCAGTAAGAGCATCCATAACTAAAGCAAAAAATATATGGGCTTAAGTTGATCCGGAGGTATTCCAATTGAAATAGGAAAATACTTGGTCAACTCTCTTCTGTTCGAACACAAGTAACAACTCTAGTGTACATATCTTTAATGAATTAAATGTAAGCATATCAACAAGTCTTCTCTAGTATACACATACATCCTCCTGTAAATGTGCACTAAGAGCATCCATAACTAAAGCAAAAAAGATATGTGCTTAAGTTGATCCGGAGGTAATCCAATTGAAATAGGAAAATACTTGGTTAATTCTCTTCTATTCGAACAAAAGTAAGAACTCTAGTGTACATATTTTTAATGACTTGAATGTAAGTCATATCAACACGTCTTCTCTAGTATACATATTTTTAATGACTTGAATGTAAGTCATATCAACACATGCTTCTCTTTTATAGGCCAACATTCTACGCCATAAGTCATTGTAATTCTCACCAATCTTATAAAATTTTCCTTTTAAGTCTAAACGGTACTTTTCTATCACACAATATGCTTGATGCATTCTTCCACTTCAACCATCCAACTTAAATTTTACTAATAACATCACCATCACATTGAACAATAGACCCGAGACATCTAAAACATTTATTCTTTGTTAATGATTTGATCATCCATTATTACAATTTTCTCACTAGAACTACTACTAAAGCAAAAAAACATACATACATCCTCCTGTAAATGTGCAGTAAGAGCATCCATAACTAAAGCAAAAAAGATATGGGATTAAGTTGATCCAGAGGTAATCCAATTGAAATAGGAAAATACTTGGTCAACTCTCTTCTTATCGAACACAAGTAACAACTCTGGTATACATATCTTTAATGACTTGAATGTAAGTCATATCAACACGTCTTCTCTAGCATACATATCTTTAATGACTTGAATGTAAGTCATATCAACACATGTCTTCTCTAGAACTCTCCAAAGAACTTCTTTTGGAACCTTATCGTAAATGTTTTCTAAATTGAATATAAAAAAGTGTTTCAAGTTATGATATTTGATGAAAGCCTATTATGGCACCCATGTTTTGCCTTTCTATGCATTCTCTTGTGTGCAATTTGTTAATGTTTCCTTTGTTTTACTCAATTTTGTTTGGAATAAATAGTCATTTATTGTGATTGGCAACATATGGTGTGTAAAATGTTTGAAAAGCATCCTTGTTCATTGATATATCAATGAAAGCTACATTAACAAAACTTGGCAACATATGGTGTGTTAGATGTTTGAAAAGCATCCTTGTTCATTCTACATTAACAAAATGTTTATTTCAGATTGCATCATTAGTGTTAATATGAACATCTGTATTTATCGAAATGCAAAAATGTGCGTTGAGATGAGAACAATATTACTTTAAAATTTTGAGGACCTTTTTTGTTATTTTATTTATTTGTTTTCTATTTAGTTTTGATTAAATGCTAGGATGCGTTTTTCTCATCTTCTTTGTTTTCTATTTCCTTCTACAAATTATCTGTGCAGTCAGAGTTGAATGTTCATTGATATAGTGAAAGCTACATTAACAAAACTATTATTTGAAATTGCATCATAGATGTAAGTATGAAAATCTGTATTTATTGAAATGCAAAAAATTGCATTGAGATGGGAACAATACAAAAGCAACAAAGCCTTAATCCCACTATGTGGGGTCGGCTACATGAATCAATACGCTTCAATAGAAATGAGAGAGCTTAAAATAAAACATGTTAGCATGTCTAGTTATGTAAGATGGTAGAAGGCATTCGATGAATAAAAAAACATGCAGTAGAGATTGCATAAATCCAAAGCTATTTAGGCACAATCGTATGAAACAAAAGAGCCATTTTTTTCTCAAGATGTCTTTTTTTTTTAGCTACTCCATTTTAGGATCGAGTATCAACATAAAATGACTGGTGAAACATCATGTTTTGTGTTATATATGTCTGAAAAGATGTAGACAAATGCGCAGTAGAGACAAAATTGTTTAAACACATTCATTTGAAACAAAAAAAGCCATATGGACTTCAAGATGATGTCTATTTTTTTATTTCAGATACTCCATTTTGGGATGGAGTACTGATACAAGATGAGTGGTGAAGCA
>NEWO01000090.1:1448220-1521158 GCA_003013225.1 Phalaenopsis aphrodite
AAATTCA
The DNA here is from genome assembly GCA_003013225.1 of Phalaenopsis aphrodite. Classification (NCBI taxonomy): domain Eukaryota; kingdom Viridiplantae; phylum Streptophyta; class Magnoliopsida; order Asparagales; family Orchidaceae; genus Phalaenopsis; species Phalaenopsis aphrodite. The sequence continues at coordinate 1,448,228 of NEWO01000090.1, forward strand.
CGTGGAGCAAATTTTATGTATTGAATATATATGTATTGGAGTGATTAAGTTTAAAACCTAAGCCATTAATCTCCTTGATATTTCTCCAGCCCAATTAGTTTTGTAAAAAAGATAGAACCATATTTACTTCAACATTTGGGATGTTCCTGAAAAAGTAAATTTGTGAGATATTCATGAGGAAGCAAGATTTCTAAGATTTGAGATGTTCATGAAGAAGCAAATTTTATGTGGGATAAAATAGCAAACACTATTAAACAAGTGGCAAAAGATATACTTGAAAAATCAATAGAAAAAAAAAATTCTATAAATAAAAATAATTGGTGATGGAATAATAATGTGGTAGAAAAGATAAAATATAAATTATGTTATAAAAATTGATTTAAATGTAAAAGCTTAGAGAATTGAGAAAAATATAAGGTGGTCTGTAGGGAGTCTAAGAGAACAATTTATGATGTTAAAAATTCTTCTTTTAGTGATCTTTTCAATAGAGTGGATACTAAAGAGGTTGAAAAAATTATGTTTAAATTATCCAAACAAGAGAAAAGAAGTAAAGATTTAACTCAAGTATATGGAAGATGAAAATAAAAAAAGTGCTTTTCTTAGAAGAAGATATTCAAAACATATGGGTGAGCTGTTTTGATAAACTTTTCAATGAAGTTTTTGAAAATATGATCGACCTTAGTGATCTTAATGTCGTTTATTATAATAAAATATTTTACTTTTACCATTGCATTAGTAAAAAGAAGTTGATGATGCTTTAAAGAGAATCAACTGTGGAAAATCAGTAGGACCTGATGATATCCCCATTGAAGTGTGGAAATATTTAGGAGATTTGAGAGTTTCTTGGCTTACCTAACTCTTTAGTGTTATTTTAAAAACTAAAAAGATGTATGTGGAATGAAGGATGTGTATTTTGGTCTTCATTTTTAAGAATAAAGGGGATGCACAATAGTGTGCTAATTATGGAGGAATTGAGTTGATGTGTCAACTTTAAAATTATGGGAGAGGGTAATTGAACGTAGGTTAAGACGTGATAACAAAAATTTCTGATAATCAGTTTGGATTTATGGCGGGCATGTTTACTATAAAAGCTATACATTTATTGAGAGGTTTGATGAAAAAGTACAGAGACGTTGGTGTGGCTCTAATGGCGGATAAGATTAGAGAGAGTCGTCTTAGATGGTTTGGTCACATTAAATTTTGACCAAACGATTTGATTAAGAGAGTAGATGTTTTAGCTTTGATTCAAGTAAAAAAAGGTAGAGGTAGAATCTAAAAAGACTTGGGCATATTGTATAAAGGTGATCTTATACTATTAGAATTAAATGAAAATATGACACTCAATAGGATGCAATGGAGAAAAATGATTCATGTAGCCGACCCCACTTGGTGGGATAAAGGCTTCTTGTTGTTGTTGTCTCTCTCTCTGTGTATGTATGTGTGTGTGTGTATATATATATATATATATATATATATATTATATGTATATATATATATANTATATATATATATATATATATATATATATATATATATATATATATATATTATCCATGTATTTATATATAATAACATAGTTTGTGTTTCTGTGATTTGATAATCTTGGCAGCGGAAGCTGACAGAAGACCTCGAGGAGAAGCATATCACTGTGAGTTGATTGTATCTATATTTTGCGATTCATTTACTATTATTATTATATTTTGGATAGTTCATAAAATATAATTTGCAGGAATCTCCTGGTGAGAAGCAGCACAGTTGTATTCCTGATGAACACTATGTGCCCACATTGCTTTCAGTAAGTATAGGTACTATTTGTCATTTTAGTTTGATAGTTATCCTTTTGCATACGAATTGTTTCTGCAAGGCTTATATCACTGATGAATAATTTTATAAGCTGACAAAGCTTAGAAAAATATAGGAAGTAAATATTACCAAAATTTCTTGTAAAATACAGATAAGGGAGCTTGAAGATGAACTGGAGAGAAGAACACTGACATACACTTTGTGGAACAATTCTAGGAATGAAAAGGACAAGCGAAGTTGGCACCCTGTTACATTTCAGTATAGTAATGCAAGCCCTAAGGAAATTGAAAAAATAAAGGTATTTGCTGTTTTTCTAGTACATTTGGTTAGGGCCTCACTTTTATTTTGGAAGATTCACATACATTTCAGTTAATTACTATGTATTTACATATCTAACATTTCAACTTCAATTCTTACATGCATGCTACCTTACCTATACATGAAAAGGTGTATTTCACTATTTGAAGGTTAAAATGGTGCTATTTTTTATGTGATATGAAAGATTTGGGTTTTATTATGTAAATACATAGGAATTGGGTTGGGTGATATGCATGTAAATGCCCCTAAATATGTTTGTTGGTATGTTTCTAAACTATGTTTATTTTTAGTTTTAAAAACCTAAATAAGTTGTTTTTAATAACATTCAAAATAACTTGGAGGTTATTTATTTATTTTTTAAATAAAAATTATAATTGGCTGCTGCCATCATTGTCTGCCGTTGCAGCTGCTGCTATCTCATAAATCATTTTATTCAATACTGAAAGAAAGAAAAAAAAAGCCATATTTCAAAATTACATACATCTTTTAGTTTTTGTGCATAAAACATCATAAAAGGATTGCCTGCCGTTAGATTTCTCATTTTTGTTCACAGTTTCACTAGTAATTCAATTTATCAAGAACCTTCTGCTTGCATTATGGCTTCTCCGCCATCATGCTTAGGTAAAAATTTTTTTAGTATAATTAGTGGCTACTAGTTCTTCAATTTATCAAGAAGCATCTACATGCATTATAGCTTTTCCACGGTCATGGTTAAGCCGCTTAGGTCAAACTTTTCTTAGTATAACTAGTGGATAAAAAATAAATGTTCAAATAACCTTGAAAAGTGATTTGATTAAGGTAGATTTTTGCTACAAAAGCTTTTTAAAGCTTTTTAAAGATATTTGACATCTTTAGCCTCGCCTTGTCTTCTTATATCACCTATAATTCCATAATTCATAGCATTTAGCTTCATTTTAATTAAATAGTCTTGTTAAACTTTTGCAGGGCATCAACAATGTATATTATGAGACAGATTTACGGACCGAATGGTGCAAATGCAACGTTACATTTGTACCCTGCTTCCTGTTTGCAAGAAAATTCTCCCCTGGAGCTGCCATGCGCCTTTTGAACGAGAGATTGATCGGACCTTTTGAAGCTTCATCTCTGTTACAGGAATTGTCCTGATTCTTCATTAATTTCTGTTCTACTTCTACTTTCAGCCAGTTTTCCTTAAGTTCATCTAACAAACAGCAAGCAAATTTTTTTTCTAACGAGATGAAGATCAAGAGAATTAACAGAAAGAAGAAATCTCAACTAAAATCAGTAGCTAAACCCCTCGTAGCATCACAATTTGTAGTGAAATATTACAATTTTCTGTTTTTTCTTACTCTTATGGAAACTATTTAATATATAGGAATATATTATGGAAGAGCTTTATATGTATAAAATTTTTTCTCTTTGATGTTTCTGTTCAAAGATAGAATTCATTTTACTGATGGTTGAGAGGCTTTTGTTGTGCCTGCTCCTCTTTCATTTGTAGTACAGTTCTCATACGGTTGATTTTTCATGTAATTGGCACGGGCCCTAATTTCTTATTTTTGTTTACATGATCTGGGTGTATGGATGCAGATATGAATGAAAAGCTGTATTTACTTTTTTTTTTTAGTTAAAAAAGTGGCATCTTTGATGTGATATGCAAGATTTTTGTGGTGTAATTGTAGAAAGTAGAGTTTAGGTGTTAGATATGTAAATACACCGATTTATGGTACGTAAGTGCCCCAAATTTTTTTTTAGAATTTTTTGTCAACCTGGTATCTGATTCTATGCAGTGTAATTTGAGCTTTTAATTGTTGTAGTTGTAGAAATTAGAGTTTTGGTGTTAGATATGTAAATACACGGATTTATGGTACGTACGTACACAATCTTTTTTTAGAATTTTTTGTCATCCTGGTATCTGATTCTATGCAATGTAATTTAAGCTTTTTATTGTACATGATATTGCAGACGCAGTAAGTTTTAATGCATTTTGTACATTAAATTGCAGCTAAATATGAAATTTGGTTTCAGTTGCAAAGTTGCAAATATTGCTTTTTTATCGTTATGATTGTTGTTATGATTATGATTTTCATCTCATTATGATTATTATTAGAAAGATTTACATTCATATCACTCAATTCCTATGTATTTACAAGTCTACTTCAATTTATACAAGTCTCGTTTTTTTTGCATGAAAGATGTATGGAGATGAATGATTTTGGTGGCATAAATGTAAAAAGTGAAGTTTAGGTGTTAGAAATGTTAATACATAGAAATTTGTTGGTATGTGTAAATGCTTATTATTATTATTATTATTAGGGAGATTGAAGATTGCTAGACCCTATTTGGCTTTTTCTGCATGCTTTTGTTTTGATAAGACATGCATGTATTCTGAACTTTTAAGATTTTGGCTGTGGCCAGCTGAAAAAAAATGCAGTGTATGATGAATACACTTTAATTGAGATGTGGGCTGTTTGGTTTGCTGAAAAAGCAATGTAAGAAAAATCAATAAAATGTACGAGTAATGTAACGTATTTGAAATTTGTTGATGTTGTTTGATTGTGGAGCTTGGTGGTTCTAGCTGTTGGTGACAATTTATGTGAAGTTATGTATTTGAGTTTCTGCCAAAATGATTGAATTCTAAATACATCACTAATGAACTAAAGTGTAACTTCTAAGTGCATTACTATTTTACATGTATTGGAAATACTTTGAAGTTATTTATTTTGGCTTAAAGGAAATATACGAATTTGTTTGGTTTAATGAAAATTAAAGTTAAGGTGATGGTGGCGGCAATGATAGTTGGGTGTGAAACCTATGATGGGCGGTGGGTGGTTGGACGCAGTGGTGGTGGGTGGCTGGTGGATAGAGGCATCAGTATGGGTGATGATTGTCCTGTAATGTCAACGATGATAATTGCCCTGTAATGTCAACGACAAGTTGTAATGCGTTGTATTCACCAGTTGAAAGGCATGGTGAATTTAAAATTCACCCAAAGTTTACACTTTATTTTTATTTTCATCCAACCAAACAAATAGATTTATAAACTAAGTTTAAATGTTTTAAAAACCACGAATATTAAAGAAATCAAACTTGAATACGTGTAATCTAATTTGTTTATTTATATTCATGTATAAGTTTGTTTGTTGTTCTAAATTTTATTTGTTAAATGCTTAGTATTAAAGCTCAATGGTGGTTTATATCATATGTGACTTATATTTTAGAAATAAATTGATTACTAAAACTTATTTAATTATATTTTTAGTAGTAACATATTATTATTTTAGTTCAATAATATTTTAAAAATTAGTATTAATTACTTTTTTTAATTATAAATTTTATAATTAACAAAAATTGTCATTAACACGTCAATATTCAAGATATTTAATTCATCCTCTGTACTAAAATTATTTTTTAAAAAATTATTGAATTCATATTTGTCTGCGAATAAGATCCAGTGAAAAGATTATAAAAGGAGAGAGAGGGAGAGAGAGAGCTTCAGAGTCATCTGTAACTGTTTTTATACAAAAAAAGACATTTTACATTTAATACTCTTTTTTTATAGGGTACTAAATTATTGTGAAATGATATTTATACCCTTAATTCTTTTTAGTCGTCAGACTCTTGATCGTTTAGTTTTAGCCTTTTAAGCAAGTCGACTACTAATTAATTAGTGTATGACGTGTTATCTTCTTGTTGGTCGGCCTTTGATCAGTCAGCCTCTGGTAGGTCAGTCCTTAATTAATGGGCTTCTGATCGTCGCCCACTCAATCGACCTCAGATCAGTTGGCCATTGATCGATTGACTTTTATTGATCACCCGCTTGGTCAACCTCTGCTTGAGTTACTGTTGTCTTTCAATACTTCTTGCTTTGGTTACCCTGACATCACTTGAGATTTATCTTTTGACACTTGTTTTGCTCGAAATCGTTCGATTCACGGAAGATTAGTTCAAGAATGTTTTTGTTGTATATATTTTAGATCTTTATTCTCTTTTATCTTATTAGATTGTGTTGTGATATTAAGAAAAAAATAAACATAATAAAAGATTAGTTATTATTAAATGACCTTAATAATTGATACTTCATTAAATTTCAATCCATCGAATGCTATTAATAGGATGTAGAGACATCTCTCTAAATTTGCATGCTTTGCGCTCTCCTTTCCTTTTCTGGTCGCCCTGCTTTGCATGAGCATTCGTTCTACCTTTCTTTGTTAGTCGTCCTTTTGCTTTATGGGAGCTTGTGATGGAAAAACTTACAAAGTCCAAAACTGACATCCCATATGAGATTATGATCCATGGGATGTTTGTAGAGGAGAAAGGCACGAAGCATCATTAGGGTGAATGAAGGAAGAAAATTGTGGGAAAATAGGATGGAATCATCTTCAAATCAGCCGATCACCACGACCCAAGACCCGATCGTTCAACTTGTCACTGCGATACATCTTCTAATCAAATTACTCAACAAACATCTAAATTCCCTTGTTGTGGTAAGAAGTCCACCTAAAAAATTTACAGTGATAAAAATAATAATGGCTATAGGTGTTTGGGATCATAGATCAGTTAGGGACTTCTGCCATTGCTCAACATTTAATCTCTTGGGTCTTTCATGTTACAAATGCTTCTGCTCATTTAAATGTAAGCAAATCTCTGATCATGTTGGTAGGGGATGTTGAGCGGGTGATGAAATGAGATGCTTGGCTTGCCAATGAAGATGCGAGAGCCGATAATCTAGAAGATCTGAGGATATTGCTGAAGACATTCAGGTGGACCACCAGATGTTGGCTTGTCGTGTGAATGAGATTTAGTGCTCAATAGCGCATAAGATTAGGATATGACAGTGCTCAAAGAAACATGCCTTGTCATCTTGCAAAATAAAGGTATAAGAGGAGGTTTATATGATGAAGTAGATGGTGGCTCCCCTCTATTAAAATTTCATTGATCTACAAATTCTCAATTTCTCAAGCTCAGGCTGAGCCTGATAGGCTAGGTCAGCTTAAATATGAGACAATGATTTCTTGCTTCAAAGGCTACCTGAATTTGCCTCGAACTCGTGTTTCTGAAAAGCATATAGAAATCTGAAAGAGATCGCAAGATTCTCATGCTTAGGCTGAGTCTAATAAGATAAGTTGGTTTAGATCAAAGGGGGAGTTCTTGTTTTGAAGACTACTTCAGCTGGGTCATGTCTTGACTGATGTTTCCTCGGACCTGTTTGTGGGCTACTTCTTTCCCTTAGGGGTTTGCATTGTTCTGTCAAAACCAAAAAACCAAAGTAAACTGATCAAACTTAGTTGATTCAGTTTGATTTCAAAATATATTTCAATTTTTTTTAAAAACCATAATATTTGGTTTTCAGTTATTGAATCACTTTTCATTTCATTTTAACTAAACAAATCAAAATTAAATAATATTTCATATTTTATTGTAATTTCATGTCAATCACATTGAACTAATAAATTTTATTTAGCTCTTCGGTTTTTGCACTATATTCTTTCATTGGTTAATCTTTCGATCTTCTGATGATCGTACCTGATCTAACCCTTCTTGTGATGGCTGAGGTTCCTCTGACTTTATAGAAGGACCTTCGATGGTGACAAGCACACTTTCTTTTACATTTTCCTTCATAGTTTCTCTCTCCAGCTGACACATGGCTCCCCGCCACTACTCTCTAATGGAGTAGTTGATAGCACACCTTTTCAACTCATCAAAGATGAGTAAGGATGAGTTTAGAGAATATTTGGAGGACCATGTGTTTACTCTTTTGTCTGCCTCTGGGTCGTCGGTAAGGAGGAAAGATCAAATGCCCTAAGAAAGGATAAGTTGGCAAAACACAAGAATCAATCTGGCTGTCTCTAACTCATGTTGTGTGAGGATTGTGAGTTATTTTCAGCTTCTACTAGATCGTCCGGGCCCATATGTTGTCAAACTCAATTGTTGCAATTGAAATTTAAGATATTCATGGGTTAGATGGGGATTACATGGTCGATCAAGCTCTTCAACCACCTCTTCGCTTTTTGAATTTATTAAAATGGATTGGTTCATTTCTCATCCATAGTATAATTTTCTTTTTGAGAGCTTGAGATTAGGATGAAGGATACAAAGCTCAAGTAAAGTTTTGTTTGCATAAAGGATGATTGTCCGATCAAGGCAACATCGACTAAAATATCTCCTCTGAAGACCAAGCTAAAGGTATCCCTTAAGGCACAGTTAAAGGAAAATAAGATGGAGGGGAAGCCGATATCCATCCAACAGTAACTTAAAGCTTGGGTGCTAAACTTTGTGTTGGCTTTCAACACCCATATTAAGATGATTGAGGTCAATTAGAAGGCTTTTGATGCTCTTCAGGCTGAGCAGGATGCATCTATAGTCAAAACGAAGATGAATGAGAAGCTAGACATGAATATAGAAAGTAAGGATATTACTCTTTTTGTTTCTTGTTCAACAATAATTATTTAGAGTATGATGATTGATGAACTGATCCCGATTGAGTGGTTGATGTATAAAAAAATGATACATGCACCTCATCTAGTTGCAGATAAATAGGGTATTGGTGAGAAGACTGATGGCACGATGTTTAGGAAGGTGTGCCAAGTCAGTGCAGTGAGGAAAAATAAAAAATTCTTCTTGAAGTGATGACATTCATCGCCCATCCTCCCGACTAGAGGTTCATTTTTATAGAGACAAGGAGCTCTACTAGTTAGGCCCTTCTTTTGGAGTCGAGAGGACCACCAGCGAAGAATGTTATAGAGCTGATTTTTAAACTTATGGTGGAGTCAGTTGTAGAGTCAGTCAACACAGTAAATTTTTTAAAACTAATCTATTTAGAGTGAGACCACTGACATAAGTAAAAGGATCTTACAGAAGATGAGACCACATAAAACATAAGTGCGTGACCCTCTTCGAATATCCCACCTGAAGTGGATTTTCTAATAGACACAGAAGGAGAAATTAAAGATGAGTTGGGGTGGCTGGTATGCCTTTATCGACCTTAGCAATAGTTGGAACTCTCTTAAGCCAATTAATACTCGATATATCTTTACCTTGGGTGTTGATACACCAAACATATATACATTTTTAGACCCATATTTCATACTCATTTTTTATAATATTACACTTTAATGGAATATATTATTCATGTTTTAGTGCAGGTTATTGATTTTTAGGACTTGGAGCAAAAATGAAGCAAAAAGGATAAAATTTGGAGTCAAAATAGAGTTTTTGAAACATTGTTTAGTGCTAATTGCACCAGACAGGGCGCTGATGGCACCGTTTGAAAGAGAACACATATTTAATTAAATGGTCACTGGTGCCAGAAATTAAATGACCACTAGCGCCAGACTGGACCCTGTTTCTAGAAGATTAAGTGAATTTGGATGCTTTTTGAAGAGTTTTTGGATGCACCTATTGGTGAACAGACCCTAGGCTTTATTTAGAGCCAAATTAGATAAAAAAACACTCTTCGAGTTTCTCCACTCACTCTGATCTCCTCTTTTCTCTCTTCGCACCCCCTTTGCATCCTTCCACGCCATTCCTCACAATTAGTCATTTATTTTCTTTATAGTTTTGAGTTTTTGTGGTGAGTTTTAGTGTGAATTCTGCTCTAAAGAGTGTTGGAGAGGAAGAGAAGTGAGAGATTTCTTTTCCTACATTTCCTAAGGGAGGCTACAAGGGATTTTCTTTAAGAAAGAGTTTCAGATAAGTGTTGTTTATTTATTATTGTTGTATGAACTTCCTTTTATATATGAAATTTGTGTTTTGTTGTATCTTTATCATGAAGTCTGAGTAGTTTCATTTATCTTTCTCTCTACTCTGAGATATGGAGAAATGAAAAGGTAATTTGAATGTGCGAATGTTAAAATATAAAATAAAGTGTGATGGGTTTTCAACTTCACTCTTAATTTACTTTTTGATCTGGACAATTGAATTGTTAAAATATATTGTGAAACATATGATCCGAGAAATAGAGTATAATTTCTACAATGGAGTGAGAATCACCTTTAAGTCGATGAAGGAGTATTTTGTTCATGGAATTAAGTGCAAATAAATAGGGAAATATACTTTGTTGGGTAAGGAATTGGAGATTTTTAGGGTGACAGACTTAAAACCTCTATTCGATCTTAGTGTTTAGGAACTAAAATGAGAGTTAGCCTTCAGAGGAAGAAAAGTGGGAGCTCTGGAGTGGGAGTCAATATCCTCCTACCCTAGCCACAGCTTTAGGGACTAAACCTAAGATTAGGCAATGATTTTCTATAACACTCAATCAGGGTAGAGAATTAAAATTTCTCTTATTTGGCACAATACATATTTAAACCATTTATCTCATCTCATTTCACCAAAAACTTAGTGTAGTGGGAATAATACTTTTTCATATTAGAAAACTTCATAACATAAACATAGTTTAGTAGTTACTATTTTAAACTATGCATTTAAATTCTGATAGTAGTTAATAATTTAGCTTTGATAGTATCTTAAACTTTCGAAATTAGTGACAATAATTTTGTTTTATTTCTGTGAATTTTCTAGTTAATTTATTATTTACGATACGTATACTTGCATAGAATGCCAACATTAAGTGCATAACGTTATTATTCATAAAATACAACATCAATTTTTTTGCACCGTTGTAAAGTGGAGTCAACTTTATAAATTTTACACAACTTATTCTCCGAGATCAAGTTCTTAGCACTGTTGCTAGGGAAGTTGATGGTAAATTAAATAGATTTCGTAAATTAAGAAATTTAGAGCTAAAAATAATAATAATAAAATATATAAAATCAAATATATATATATATATATATATATATATATATAACTATATATTTAAGTGTATTTTTAAGAAATTTAATTTTTTTGCTATTTATACTTGTTTTAGCAAAATATTGGATCTGAATGTTTAATACCTTACGATTCAGAATTTGAACGTACTATTAGAAAAAATTGAAAACAACAAAAGGAAATTAAAAATTTGAACGAAATGGCGAGTAACTTAGATAATTAAATAAATGAAAATCAACAAAGACCTTTAAAAGATTATGCTAATCCAACAACAGATGAACTTCACTTAAGTATTCAAAATCCAGATATTGCTGCTAATTCATTTAAGCTTAAACTTGTTATTATTCAAATGGTACAAAATAATTAGTTTGTAGAAGCACCTACTGAAGATCCTAACTTACACCTTGATAGTTTTCTTGAAATATGTGCTACTTTTATATATGACGGAGTATCTAATGAGGCTGTTAGGCTTAGACTTTTTTCTTTTTCATTAACGGATAAAGCTAAAGCTTGGTTAAATTTATTAGCACCTGGATCTATTAGAACTTGGGGAGAACTATCACAAAAATTCTTGGCTAAATATTTTCCACCCTAAAAAACCGCTAAGCTTAAAAATGACATTACATCTTTTTTTCAGTTTGAGGGGGAATCAATATATGAAGCCTGGGAAAGATTTAAGGATTTTCTTAGAAAATGTCCACACCATGCTTTACCAGATTGGTTAATAATTCAAACTTCTTACAATGGATTAGTAGGATCACTTAGATATATTATATATACTACTGCAGGAGGATCTTTAATGTCAAAAGCTTTTGATGAAGCATAATCTTTAATAGAAGAAATGACTACTAAAAATTGTCAATGGCTCTCTGAACGGGTAAATTCTAAGAGAGTAGCTAGTATTCATGACTCTAATGCAATGTCTATTTTAACATCTCAAATTGTTGCTATATCAAAATAGATTGATCAAACTGCAGTGAACTACTCTTAAATATCACCACTATTATAGGAAATTTGCTAAGATAGATAATTAATACTCAATCATCTTATGAAACTTTGAATGTTATTAATAATCAAAATAACAATCCTTATTCTAATTATTACAACCCTGAATGGAAAAATCACCCTAATTTTAGTTGGAATAATTATAAAAATTCAATGAACCCCTCAAGAAATTTAAACAACCAAATAAATCCTAATTATCAACCTTATTATCCTCCTAGATTTAACTTTAACCCTAACCCACAAGTTAAAAAAAGAAGATGATGAAAGAGGTAATGTTGAGATCAAATACAAAATCATGGGGCTACTATTAGAAATTTCAAAAATCAATTAGGACATATTGCTACTGCACTTAGTAACAGACATTCTGGAAATCTTTCGAGCACTATGGAAGTTAATCTAAAAGATCAAAATAAGGAGCAAATTAAAGCTATTCAATTACAAAGTGGAAAATAAGTTGAAACAATAATCCAAAGAGAAACTGAAGTTGATGAGGAGAAGGAAGAGATTGAAAGTGACCATAATGAAAATAAGCAAATACAAGTTCCTTTAGAAAAAAAAACTACAACCTCCATTTCCTTAACGATTAAAGTAAAAGAATAAAGACAAACAATTTACAAAATATTTGAAAATCCTTAAAAAATTAACGATAAACATTCCTTTCATTGGGGATTTGGAAGAAATGCCAAGTTATGTGAAATTTATGAAAGAAATATTAAATAATAAAATGAAGTTTGCAGATCATGAGACCGTTGCACTCAGTGAAGAGTGTAGCGCTATTATTCAGAAAAGCTTCCTGAAAAGTTAAACGATCCTGGTAGTTTTACTATACCTTATGCTATTGGTGAAAAGTTTTATGGAAAATCCTTATGTAATTTAGGAGCAAGTGTCATTCTTAAGCCTCTATCAATTTTTAAATGTTTAGATTTATGAGAAATTTTCTTTACTACTACAACTCTTCAGTTAGCTGATTGATCAAAAACTTATCTTAAAGGAGTTATAGAAGATGCATTAGTAAAAGTGGATAATTTTATTTTTTCTGTAGACTTTATGGTATTAGATATGGAGGAAGATAAAGAGATTCTTATTATTTTGGGGAGACCATTTCTTTCAACAAGGAGAGCTGTGGTAGATGTGCAAAAAGGAGAATTAACAATGATAGTTAATGATAAAGAAGTAGCATTTAATATTACAAAAGCTATGAAAAGTCATGTAATAGAAAAATACAATGAATGTTTTAGGATGGAAGTTACTGATTATTTAAGTAATGAGCAATTTAAGAAAGAGTTTGAAGAAAAATTGAGGCAATAATAATATTGTGAGAATGAGAATGAAATAAAAGAAGAGAATTCAGATTATATTCATGACAAATTTGAAACTTTAGGTTTGTTGGAAAATGATAATAAAAATCTTATTCCTTCAAGTATTAAACCACATGAACTTGAACTAAAAGTATTACATGCTCATTTAAATATGTGTTTTTAGGAGATTCATCTACCTTGTCTGTTATTGTATCTTATGAGTTAACAATAATTCAAGAACAAAAATTAATAGAAATTTTAGAAAGATATAAAAAGGATTTTGGATGGACTTTAGTAGATATTAAAGGAATTAGTCCATCAATTTATATGCACAAAATTCTATTAGATGAACAATGCGAACCTAAAGGTGATCCTCAAAGGAGATTAAACCCGATAATGAAAGAAGTTGTTAAAAAGGAAATTTTAAAATGGTTTGAAGATGGAATTATATATCCTATTTTAGATAGTGCTTGGGTAAGCCCAATTCACTGTGTTCCAAAGAAAGGAGGAGTGATCGTTGAAGTAAATGAGAAAAATGAATTAATTCCAATAAGACAAGTGAATTTGTATAAATTATAGAAAATTAAGCATGACCATCAGGAAAGATCACTTTCCTTTACCCTTTTTAGACCAAATGTTGGATAAATTGACTGGAAACAAATATTATAGCTTTTTAGATGGATATACCAGTTATCATCAAATTCTAATTGCTCCTGAGGATCAAGAAAAGTAAACATTTACAAGCCCTTATAGAACATTTGCTTTTCGTGGAATGTCTTTTGGACTATGCAATGCACCTGCGACATTTCAAGATGTATGATGTCAATTTTTAGTAATTTGATTGAACATGGAATGAAAGTATTTATGGATGATTTCTCTGTGTTTGGGATTTCATTTGAATTATATTTAAATAATTTAGAAAACCTTCTGGAATTATGTGAAAAATCAACCTAGTACTAAATTGGGAAAAATGCCAATTTATGGTTACAGGAGGAATTGTACTTGGACATAAAATTTCTGAAAAAATGACATGAAAGTAGATCTTACAAAAGTTCAAGTTAATAAAAAATTACCACCTCTTACTACGGTCAGAGGGGTAAGATATTTTTTAGGACATGCTGGTTTCTACAGTCGTTATATAAAAAATCTTTCAAAAATAACTAAGCCATTATGCCAACTTTTAGAAAAAGATACAAAATTTAATTTTAATGAAGAATGCATAAAAGCATTTGAATTATTGAAAGAAAAATTAATCACTGCACCTATAATAGTCCCACATAATTGGGAGAAACCATTTGAAATATTGTGTGATGCCAGTGATTATGCAATTAGAGCTGTTTTAGGACAAATGCACAACAGAATTTTTAAAGTAATATATTATGCTAGTAATACTCTAAATGATGCTCAAATTAATTGCACTACTATTGAAAGAGATTTATTAGCTATTGTTTATGCCTTTGATAAATTTAGACATTACTTGATTTGAACTAAATGTATAATGCATACAGATCATTTTGCAATCAAATACATGATGCAAAAGAAGGATGCTAAACTAAGATTGATTAGATGTATACTTCTATTGCAAGTGTTCAATTTTATTGTAGTTTATAGAAAGGGACATGATAATCAAATAGCTGATTATTTATGTAGACTAGAAAAAGAAATATAAACTAATTTTGAAAATGAAATTTTAGAAAATTTCCCTGATGAACAATTATATAGTCTTGATGAAATGAATATACCGTGGTATACCAATATAGTAAATTATATTGTAAGTGATATTCTACCTCCTCATATTAAAAATCAATAATTAAAGAAATTTATATATGATTTAAATTTCTATTTTTGGGATGACCCATATTTATATAAATAGTGTAAGGATCTAATTATTAGAAGATGTGTGCCTTATGAAAAAACTCAACAAATAATTGAAAGATGTCATGATTTTGAATTTGAAGGACATTTTGGAACAAATAGAACTACATATAAAATTTTGCAAGTTGTATTTTATTAGCATACTCTTTTTAGAAATGTTAATGAATATACTAAAACATGCGTTCGATGTCAGCGAGTAGAAAATATTTCTTGGAAAAAATGAAATGCCTCTAAATTACACATTGGAAGTTGAAATTTTTGATGTGTGGGGATTAGATTTTATTGGACTATTCATATCTTTATTTGGAAACTTATATATATTACTTACTGTTGACTATATGTCCAAATGGATTGATTGTGTTGTTATACCTAAATGTGACGCTCAGAATGTTTCTTAAATTTTAAATAAAAATATTTTTACAAGATATGAATTGCCGAGAGTAATTATTATAGATGCAGGATCTCATTTTAGGAATAAGAAAATCAAGAAGTAAATAAAAAAATATGACATTATACTTAGATTCTCTACTGCTTATCATCCTCAGATGAGCGGTCTAGCAGAAATATCAAATCGTGAAATAAAATAAATTTTAGAAAAAGCTGTAAATCCCTATAAATTAGATTGGTCTGCTAGATTAGATACTGCAATATGAGCATACATAATTGCTTATAAGACTTCTATTGGAATGTCCCCATATAGACTTATTTTTGGAAAAAAAGACATGTCTTTTACTAGTAAAATTGAAGCATAAAGCATTTTGGGCTATTAAGAAATTTAATTTTAATCTAAAAGATAATGGTGAGAAAAGATTATTGCAATTCAACGAACTCGAGTAGATTATAAATTAAGCATATGATAATGCAAAAATCTATAAAGAGAAAATGAAAATATAACATGATCGGAAGGTTATTAAGAAGAAGTTTGAACCTAGACAAGAAGTTTTATTATATATTACAAGATTGAGATTATTTCCAGGAAAAGTGAAATCCAAATGGTTAGGAAAATTTAAAGTGATTAAAGACCATCATTATGAAATTGTTGTTATTAGAGATCCTAAAACTTGAAAGATATTCAAAGTTAATGGACATCAATTGAAATATTATTATGAAGGACACATACCACAATTTAAAGAAATTTTAATATTAAGTCATCCCAATTAAACAATTGGTACGTCGAGTTGACGACGTTAAACCAAAAGCTTTGTGGGAGGCAAAACATATATAAATATAAATAAATAAATAAATAAATAAATAAATAAATAAATAGATATATATATATATATATATATATTTATATATATATATATATATATATATATATATATATATATATATATATATATATATATATATATATATATANATATATATATATATATATATATATATATATATATATATATATATATATATATATATAGATATATATAGATATATATATCTATATCTATATATTACTATGTGGTTTAATACGCGTATTTATATATTAGGAAATAATAATATTTTTGAATCCTACACAATTTTATGTATCATAAATTAAGACAAAAATTAGTATTGGAGGAAATTTTGGAATTGAATTAAACAAAAAATTAAAAGACGAGATTTTGGCCTCTTGTGCCGACGGCGCCAGATTGGGTATCGACGACGCCAGATTGGGTGTCGACGATGTCAGATTGGGTGCCGACGGTGCCCGCTAAATGGACCATGGCGGCGACATTGCTATCGGGAGTGCCGACGACATCCCAAACAATTTAGTGCGTGCAGAGCGATATCAGCGGACTTTGGCGAAATTGCGCTCCTAAATAACCACCGAGAGGTGTTTTTAAAGGCCTAAAAACTGCTTTGGACGTCCATAAACTTCCTAATTTTGAATTCCATGGCTTCCAATTTTAGAAATACTTCAAGGTATGAAGTTTTTAATAAAAGAAAGTTTATCAGTTTTGATGCACAGAGATTATACGACAAAGTTATTACAAAAAAAAGAGACTTATCAAGGAGAGAGACTTTATCAATCATGGATTGAGAAAATCAATATGCAGAGATGTTTGAAACTTTTGTGCTACACTACCGCTACAATTGTTGTACCAGTGGTAAAGGAATTCTATGCTAACTTACATGGAATTACCCAAGGATTTGTCTTCGTTCAAGTTAAGGCTATACCAATTACTCTGGCTCAGATTGATGATTTGTATATGATAGAAAACCTTCCAATCTATCATTATACAAATTTTATCCCAATGAGAGATATGATACAAGATGTATATAATTTTCTGACGGATGAAAATGATAATTGGGAAATCAGAGATGAGGGATGCGTTAGTTTCTCTGCTTCACTGCTTAATAAAATATCAAAACAATGACATTTCTTCATATCTGTAAAATTACTCCATACTATGAAGATTAGTAGAGTTATAAGAGAAAGTGCCATTTTAAACTAACGCATTCAAATGGAAAAACCCATTGATGTGGGGTTGATTATTTTCAAATCTATTATGGGTATTATTATGAATGGGCCAATTTATGGACTGGGGCATCCTTCCACAATTTTCCTACTTTGCAGTCAATCTCAAGTTCCATATAAAAGTTGGGAGAAAGTTTTATTTCCTTGGGAGCCCATGATTCCTATTGATGTTAATTACATTAGGAATAGAAATGATGCATTAGATATTATTTTAGATTATTTATCACATGCTTCAACACCATTGATGCCACAAACAGTTAGAAGTTCAATAGCTTTGGAGAAGTAAATGCATAAAATAGAAAGAGAACTTCAGATTATTACGAATGTAATAGGAAATCTTAACTACCTTTTGATCACTTGGATTGGAGGATGTAGGAGAACTTTGATCATACTGGGACAATTGAAGCAGGATTGGTGCAGATGTTCAAGAAAAATGGATGGATCAATGAAAATTCGACTGGTCGATTCCTGTATCGACCCTTCTACAATTTGTATGTCCATTACCAGTCTATGGGAGATATTAGAGGAGGAGAAAGTACTGAAGATGAGGCAGAATAATTGAAGAAGTTGGACTCTCTACTATTTTAAAATACTTATGTTTTTAATATAATTGTGTGGATTTGATTTACTTTACTTTGCTTTAGAACTCTGTTCACTTTGATTGTGTGTATAGTTTTGTGTCAGCGTTCTAGTGTTGTGGCTTGATTTTGATGTTGATTTTTAATTTAGTATGCTTTAAGGATGTGGAAGTGTGATTAGAAAAATGTATTTGTAAAAGTGTATTTTCATATATAAAAGTTAGTTTGGTGTTGTTTGTGAAAACACTTGTTTGTGAATTATTTTAAGATGAAAATTAGTGTTCAAAAAGACTAAATAGACTTTGGAGTAAATTGAAAGTAAATTGAAATTTAAAAATGAATTTTTTGGCCACTGGCGCCGACGGCTCCAGTATGGGCGCCGACGGCGCTAGTATGGGCGCCGACATTGCCCTCAACCCGAATACCACCCAAACCCCTTAAAATTTACGATTTGCACAGTAAAAATGCCATTTTTACCCTTTGAGTCACCTTCAACCTCCGGTTTTGCACCTAGGGCTTGCTATTGCTCGGATTTGAGGCAATTTTAAGGAAAATGAAGTTCAAATTTCATCTTCTCTAGGTAAGAGCTACACTTTGAACTCAACATTTTTTATTTTCTCCAAGGATTTATCTTACATTGCAAGATACAAAATTTTAAAATTTTTTTAGATAATTTTAAGAAAATACTTTAGTGAAAAACTCTTACTTAATAGATTTAAGTTTAAAATGTTCCACATGATTTTTAGAATTTTTGGGAATTTATTTGGATTTTATCAAATTTTCTTAGATTTACCATGACACCTAAAATGAGCAAGGGAAAGAGAAAGTTGGATTTTGATGAGCAAAAGTTTGTCAACTACAAGGCCAACATTTGCTTTAATAGTCTACTTACAACTAAAAAAGTAATTCCAAATCAAGGATTTAAAAATCCAGGTGGAGAAGTTGAAAGATTGATCAATGCTCGACAATTGGAGAATTTTTGTTACTTTACTGTTGAGGTTATTATTGGTGTAGTGATGGAGTTCTATTCCAATTTTAAGGAGACTTCTGAAGACTGTGTTTGTTCTTGATAAAATGCTGGAGTTTACTCCAAGGAAAATTAATGAATTTTATGAGTTAGAAGATGTGTATAGCTGCCAATACAAATCATTTTTTGTTACAAATGAGGCCTTGGATGAAGTTATTTCTTTTCTTACTGATGGAAGAGGAGCTTGGAAAGTGAAGAATGGTGTTAAGGTAAACTTTCCTCTTTCTATGTTAAATGTAGTGTCTAAGGACTGACACTACTTTATTTCTGGAAGAATGATACCAACAAATCATTATAGTAAGGTTACAAATAATATAGTCATCTTGAACTTCTGTATCCAACAGATGAGAAGAATAAATGTAGGCTTTATTATTTATAGGAACACTCGATCTATTGCTTTAGGAGAGACTATTGGTGGTTTAGTTCACCCTCCCCTGATCGTCACACTATGTGAACAGGCAGGAGTTGATTTTATAGTGGATGAGGAGAGGATTGAACCTCTAAAACCTATTGGGCCTGCCAATATAAAGTCTTATGAATCTCATGTTGAATGGAGATCTGAAAGTAACACCAAAGATATTCCTTCTACTTCAAGTACTACTTTTAGTACCCCTACTATCCAGGAACTTATGGAGCAGATGATGATCCAACAGGGAGATGCCTTGAGAATGGAAAGTAGAATAAAAAATATGGACGCCAGAAATGCACACAATGATGATTTGACAAGACATAAGTTTGAATATGATGCTGTTTATGATGATGCAATGGTCAGATACATGAGGGGTGATCACTTAGTTCAGTTTCCTACTTGCCCTATTTTTACCCCATATCAGCAACATAATTTGGATGTGGAAGAAGAAGAATAAGAAGATGATGATTGGTGATGTGTTCGTTAGATTTTAGTTTAGTTTATGTTTGGTTGTACTTTATTGTTGAGACTATTTTTTTGTCTTTTATAGCGTAACACTTTATTTTAAATGTTATGTTTGTGAGACTGTTTTTACATTGAGAACCTTTTTAGTACTATTGTCAGTTTTTAGTACTTTGTTGAATGTTTTTGTAGTTAACTCTCTCTCAACAAAATTTTTATATGTAATCTGTGTTATTTAATGTTTTAAGTCTTGTAGCTTTTCATATTAGCACCTACAATATTTCAGAGTTAAGTTTCAAATCAGAACCTTCAACAGGTAAGTCTTTTCTTTATGTATTAAATGTTTTCTTTCACCCTTTATTTTGTTTAAGTCTTTCATGCGAAATGTTTTAAAAATTTAAGTTTAGGGGGTGGGGAAAAAATTCCTTTTTAAAGAAAAGAGACTTAATTTTATTTGTCCTCAATTAGTTATATTTTCAAAATATTTTAAAATTTAACATGACCTTTGGTATTAGAGAGTAACTTTAGATAACTATATTTGTTTTTCTAAATATATAGTAAACTTAAGCAAAAATTTTCAATAATAAAGGTTAATTTTAGAGACTAAGATATTTGGTATGATAGAATAAGACTATGTTTTCTATTAGAAATTCATGTAAGAAGAAATGAATAAAGCTTTATGAAAAATCTTGAAGGCTAATATAAATTTATAAAGTGAAGTAATCCGAAAATTTTTTAACAGTAAGAAGATGATAGTGAAGTTCAAAATAATTAAAGGCTATCCAAATATAGTAATCCTCACATTAAAGAAAAGGAAAGAAAAATAAATGAAAATGATCTTTGAAAAGAAAATAAAAGAAATGAAAAAGGATTAAAAATGATCGTAAGCAAAAAGATAAGAAAAGAAAAAGATGTGAGGAGAAGCTTGAGGAGACGTCTAATTAAAAATTGGATTCACTTGAATCAATTTAAAGAAGAAAGCTTGGCTACATTTTCTAAACTTATATTTCAATATTAGCATATTTACTAGTAAAATTTCATGAAGTTCTTTTTCATATGGATATTCTAGGTGGCTTTAATATGAATAATTTGCGATTTTCCTTGAAAAGAACAAGGACTAAAAAATCTTAGACTTGACTGCTAGATATTCTTATACCTTTAGTATTAATTGGAGTTATTCTACATTTTCTTAAGTTATGCTATTGTATTTAGTGGACTAAAATATAAAAATCTAGAAGTTAAAATCTTTGCCATGAGTTATTTTTTTATGTAGTAAAGGAGTTAATTAAGGACAAGTAACATTTAAGTTTGGGGGATTTTAATACACCAAAAATATATAAATTTTTAGACCCATATTTTATACTCATTTTTGATGATATTCCACTTTAATGGAAGGTATTTTTCAAGTTTTATTGCAGGTTGTTGATTTTTAGGACTTTGAGCAAAAATGAAGAAAATAGAATGAAATTTGGAGTCAAAATAGAGTTTTGAAAAGTTGTTTAGTGTCGAAGGCACCGTTTGACAGAGAATACAGATTTAATTAAATGGCCACTGAAGCTGATGGTGCCAGAATGGGCACTAAGAGCACCAGTGTCAGTGCATACCCTGTTTCTAGAAGATTCAACAAATTTAG
The DNA here is from genome assembly GCA_003013225.1 of Phalaenopsis aphrodite. NCBI lineage: Eukaryota > Viridiplantae > Streptophyta > Magnoliopsida > Asparagales > Orchidaceae > Phalaenopsis > Phalaenopsis aphrodite. The sequence goes on from NEWO01000090.1 coordinate 1,469,848, forward strand.
ACACTTTTTGAAGAGTTTCTGGATGCACCTATTGGAAACCTATCCTAGGCTCTATTTAGTGCCAAAATTGATCAGAAACGACTCTCTTTGAGCTCCTCCGCTCACTTTGATCTCCTCTTTGCTCTCTTTGCACCCCCTTTGTATCCTTCTATGCCATTCTACACAATTAGTCTTTTGTTTTCTTTATATTTTTGAGTTTTTGTGGTGATTTTAAGTGTGAATTCTTCTCTAAAGAGTGTTGAATAGGAAGAGAAGTGAGAGATTTTTTCTTCCTATATTTCCTAAGAGAGGCTACAAGGGATTTGCTTTAAGAAAGAGTTTCAGATAAGTGTTGTTTGTTTATTATTATTGTATGAACTTCCTTTTATATATGAAATTTGTGCTTTGGAACCATGAGATATGGTGAAATAAAGAGATAATTTGGATGTGCCAATGTTAAAATATAAAATAAATTGTGATGGTTTTTCAACTCTGCTCTTAATTTACTTTTCGATCTGACCAATTGAATTGTTAAAATAAGCTGTGAAACATATGATCCGAGAAATAGAGTATGAGTTCTATAATAGAGTGAGAATCTCATTTAAGTCCATGAAGGAGTATTTCGTTCATGGAATTAAGTGCAAATAAATAGGGAAATATACTTTATTGGGTGTAGAATTGGATATTTTTAGGGTGACAGGCTAAAATCCTCAATTCAATCTTAGTGTTTAAGAATTAAAGCGAGACTTAACCTTAAGGGGAAGGGACGTGGGAGCTCTGGAGTGGGAGCCAGATCCTCCTAGCCTAGCCACAGATTTAGGAACTAAACCTAAGATTAGCCAATGATTTTCTATAACACTGAATCAGGGTAGAGAATTAAAATTGCTCATATTTGGTACAATTCATATTTAAACCATTTATCTCATCTCATTTCACTAAAAACTCAGTGTAGTGGGAAAGTTGTTTTTTCATATTAGAAAACTTCATCACATAACATATTTTAGTAGTTAATGTTTTAAACTCTGCATTTAAATTCTGATAGTAGTTAATAATTTAGCTTTGATAATATCTTAAACATTTGAAATTGTAATTTTGTTTTATTTCTGTGAATTTTGTAATTAATTTATAATATCAAATTTAAATTTTCCTCGGTGGTCGATACTTGAGACTTAAATTGAAAGTCTTATATTACTTGATAACAATATGTATACTTGCGTAGAATGCCAACATTAAGTGCTTAACATTATTATTCCTAAAATACATCATCAGATTTTTGGCACCATTGTAAAGCGGAGTCAGCTTTATAAATTTTACACAACTATATTCTCCGAGATCAGGTGTCACTACGTGTGTGACTGAGGTTTCCTCATTGTTTGGTCTTAATGAGTTATCATAGGAGATTGATCGCTTACATGTGTCCTTCTGACAAACCTCTCACACCTTATTAAATTCTTTCCACCGTGAGTGCTAGACTCAAAGCAAGGCCGAGAGGAAGGCGTGAGAACTTGAGGTGAAACTATAGATGAGCTAAGTTTTATGGTAATCATTTTATTGGAATCTTGATGAAGAGCACATCGTTTTGAGGGAGCGTATGACTACAATTAGAATGGCCAACCAATTTGTGGTTGAGCTCTTATATCACACCTCAAAGAGAAACCCTCTGCAAAAAGTGTAGAACTAAGATCTCAAACTGCCTTGCTACAACACACCGGGGACTCATGCTAGTGCATGTGTCATATCAACAATATCAAATTTATAGCCCACAATGTTGATCCCACAAAGAATGAGATAATTTTTGTTAGGAAAAGTTATAGTCTGCTTGTTTTAAGTCATTGTCTGAAAATTTAAAAAAGTTAAAGTCTAAAAAGCTAACTTACTGCATTACTACAAACAACAAATTTAAATCCTGAACAAGTAATCCTACTTTTAGCAATTTGGATTAAAAGATATCAAATACTTATGAAGCTCTTCCTTTTAATAAGTTAAGTGAATTTTGTGGATTGTAAAGTTGAAAGTAATAAAATACAAGTGACAAGTATGAGCAACAATCTTCTTTACCATCTATTGAGTGCATATAGAACTTTAGATAGAAAGGACTTTAATTTCCTAATCTCATAGCTATTCTTTCAAAGCATATTTCCCTAACATTTGCATCTCCCTACAAGGCATATCAACCTATACCCCATAGTTTATGGTGAACCTAGTTGATTCTACCATAGCTATCTCAAGTCTTATGGTTCAGAACATATTTTAACAATTCACTTGGCAAAAATGAAAAGTAAATTAAATTATTAAGGTCAATCATCACAATTTGAAAATAAAGAAAAAGTACCAAGTGATTCATATTCTAATCATCCTACTTAATCAACAAAAGGAAGAGTGTTGATCTCGTTTTTTGTTGAGGTTTAGTTTTTCCTCTTTAGTAGCCTAGCGTCTAGCCATATGACTTTTCCTATTGACTATTCCTAGAAAACTAGACATGGAACCATCACTACTAGAAACTCCAAACCCTTCTCCACTCAACTTGAAATTCCACATATTGCTCTCAACCTCTAAATACTTAGTAGGTGGGGTCACTGTGGGGAAACTCAGAATGAGTCACCCTTAGGATTGCTGGACCTTAGGTTGACCTTGGGTGTTGGTCTGGAGCTAAGACACTCATTACACTTATCTGTACCCATAATCACTCACAACCCTGAACTCAAATTTCTAGCCTAGATCCCTTGAACTTTTGTGATACTCATGTAGATGGTCCCTTAAACCTATTAGCCCTAGGGCTATGGTTTGGCTAAGACCACTATGTAAAGGTCCCAAAATGGGGTTCTCATTGGTCCATAGCTTATTAGTGATGGTTAGTACCTCAACTCTACCAAAATATCCATCTTGGCCTTTTACCCCTAAAAAACCCCCAAATTACCAAAATACCCCTCCATAGCTCAAAATCCCATAAGTTCAAAAAATTCCAAAAAAATCCCAATAAATCCCAAATATTCCCAATTTAATTTCTCGCAACTACCACATGACCCAATTTGGCCAATTTGACCATTTTTAACCACAACCTCAAATTACCCTTTAAAGACTCAAATTTCCCCAAATCCAACTCGTGTCCATCAATTTGATCTCAACTAACCCAATTACAATCATAAACTCAAATTAACTTTTCATATGACCAAAATAAACCAAATACAAGCTCAATTGGTCCATGATTTGAGCCCAATTTTGATTTGGGTCAAAACCACAATTTTGACCATATGACCTAATCTCACCAAATTGAACCCATGGCCTAGTCAATTGGCCTCAATTAATGTTGAAAAATATTTATGACATTACTATACATCAAAATAAACCATCAATTGGCCTTGGTGAAGCCTCAAATCCATTTGATTTTGGCCTAAATCCAAAATTCAAAAATTTAGCCCCAAATTGGCTAAGTCCCTAAATTTCACCCAATTGATTGCCTTAACCTCCAAATTGGCATCCAATTCATGTTGAAAACTCTTCATGAGGTCCCTATTGGCCATTTATAATAATCAATTTGGACATAGCCCAAAGCTAACCCAAACTAGACCCAAGCCTAGCCCAACATGACCAAATTGATTAAAGTACAAAATTCCCTCAAATTGACCCTTCAATTGAGCTCAAAACCACTTTCATCCTTCACCAAAGTTGTTCCTTATGATCATTTACACCAAATGCAACAATTATTTGGTCCAATTAACATGGCTAACCTAGCCCAAACCTAAGTTTTGGTCATTTGCACCCACTTGGACCCATGCACTAAATGTGACCTAACCACCCTAAAGCAACAAAATTAACTCCACCACAACCATTAGTTGGACTTAGTGACCAGTCCAAACACCATTAAATAACCTAAGGTCCCCAAATTAAGGGATCTTATTTCAAAAATGCACATGCTTAAGATATCTTTGCCAAATCCAAGCACATTTGCATTAAATTGCTGTGATGGATTCCTCTGGGTTCCCTGAGCTCCTAGCCACCTCCCCTTGGCCGGCCGGCCAGCCTAGTGACCGGACAAGCCCAAAATTGAGCCACTCCCATGGTACCTCACCCAAATCAAACCTAGAGGCCAACTCATCCAAATCAAACTATGGAGCTCCTCTGCCCTCCACCTAAGCACCACATTACACCTCCTAATTGACCAGGACAACCACCATAACCCCATTTTTATAAAAGGCCACCTCCATGTCCGTTAAACTAAGTGCTGAAATTTCCTTAGAGAGGCCTCTCCAAACTTCACATAGAGCTTCCCTAAGATCCCCTCAGTGCATTCCAACCATTTTTCCTCACCCATTCCCATTGTTGGAGCTCAATTTTGAGCTTGAAACCCTGCCGGAAACCAGGACAGAACCCAATACACCTTCACACTCCACCAAACTTCAAATTGATTGTGCCCACACGTTCACAATAGTGAAAGAAGCTAAAGCCCCATCAAATTCCCCTTCCACAGACCCTCTACCATAGCTCTAGACCAACAACTAAAAACGAGCTTGGTTGAATTCATACCTAGGCCTTACACCAAGACCAGTGACTCAATCCTTAGCCTCCTTAGACCCCAACAAACGTGCCGACACCTCTGATCGAAGCCTCCCTTCTCAGAGCAAAGGTATAAAACTTCTCCTTCTCCCGAGCTTATTTTGATTCTCCATTTACTTAAGCTTGATTCCATGACACATTAACCTTATGGATGTGTTTGCCTCACTTAGACGAGTCCATAATATCAAATCTAAAGTGATTTGGTTGAGTCTAGGCCGAGATCTTAAGATTTTAGTGTGGACGGGCACATGATCATTCTATCGGGGACGATGATGGGGCGCCGTTTGATCAAGCGTGTATTAAATGGACGGGGAAGATCAAGCCGGACAACACTTCGAGACATAAACAACGAGCCAAGTTAGCAAGCTACGTGGATGGCGGCGTCCAACCAGAGCGCGCCACGCATGCCTTCAGAGCTGTCGTAGGATGAGGTGGCACGCGCGGTTTAAATAGATAAATAAGGCCTTTTCCTAATTATTTAAATACCCCTAACTTAGAAAATTCATAACTTTGTGTAGAAAAATCACAAAAATAAAATAAAAATACCCTTTTGCTCAGTTAATAAAGGAGAACAATGTGGAATAAATTTCAAAACTATGTTATGAATATTTTATTTTTAATTAATTAAACATTGTTTTGAATCATTTGATTCTCCATGCATAATGACATATCACCTTGGCTTGGAATTTTAGCATGTTGTAGCCTCTGTCAGGGGAAGTATTCTCTGATTTTTCCAAAGTCAGAGGAGCTTCCTATACAGAGACCAATATTTTTCAAGTTATTTGACATTTTTTTTTAAAATAATCATGGAAATTAGCATATTGGTTATAAAATTCTAAGAAAATTTTGGAAGGTTCACCATGAGTAGAGAAACCTTTGGAAATAATTTCATAGGTCAAGTCATTTAAAATATTATTAAATTTTACAAATACTAAATCACTAAGATAATTAATTTTGGAAAATATAAAAATTTAAATGACTTTATTTTTAATCTTCACTGTGATTTATGATCCATAGAACTCATTATAAAAATTTCAAAATATTTTGAGTTGATTTGACAACTTAAATTGATTTTTAAAGATAAATACCACTCTTGGCATTTAAATGATTTTTAAAAAAATTAAAATATAACTTAAAAAATTATGAAACTTAGTTTTTTGAGTTCTCTATGATTAGGGGTATTTTCTAAAAATAAAATTATATTTAAAATAAAAAACATGATTTTTAGCCTATTTTAAATATTTAAATAATTAAAAAATTCAGAAAAATCAAAAAAATAATAAAACTCATGAAAATGCTCTAAATTGCTTCTTACTCACTTAGCAATAATTAGAATATTTTTCTTGATTTTCTAAATAAAGATATTTACTTTCAAAGCTTAAAAATAATCTTTAAAGGTTAAAAATGAGTATTTCACTAAAATAATTCCAGTAAATCAAAGAAAAAACAAAAAAATGTAAAATTTGCTCCTTTGAGTTCTTTGACCTTAGGGAGGTTTTTTAAAAATACAAAACTTAATTTTCACCACTTGAAATATTTTATTTTTATTAAATAATCTGGAATTTAAAATAATTCTAATAAATCACAGAGAATTCAAAAAATTATGTAAATTGATCCAAAGGCTTCTCTTGTTTAGATCTACCTTCAGTAGAAATTTCAAGGGATTATAATTTACCTTAGTCAAGTTAGGAAATTTCTTTTAAAAAATCCTATTTTTGCATGGAAATATTTATATAAATAAAATTAAATTTTAAGAAAATCACATTTTCTGCTCTGATGTCTTAACTAACCCATGAATGAGGTAGGACAAAAATTTCAAAGTCATTTGAATTGAATTTGACAAATTATGAAGTGTTAGAGCCTTAGGGGCAAATGTGTAATTTTGGAAATTTAGCCCTAATTAACATTTAGGCTTAAGTCAAGAAGGGGAATGGATAACCATTGATCTTAATTTATTTGATACTTGAAACACAAGGGGATAATTGGTAGAAACCAATTTCACTTTTCTCATTAAAAAAAAAAATTTAAGATTAATAAATTTCTAAATTTTTAAAATTTGGAAGTTTATTAAAATTAAATGATCCTGGACTTAGGGATATGACTTTTGAAGTCAATAATTAATCAATTTAATACCCCTATTTTGATTGTCAAATAAAAATTCAAGTCATGAATCATGATCACTTAAAGCTTAACCATTTTCAAAACTAATTAAGACACTCTCCTAGGTCTTAAGGGCTTAGTGGCGACTTAAGCTAAATAAAAAATTGATTAAACAAGGATTAGAGAAATAAACATAATTAAATCAAACATCCTTGAAACACCACTAAGTCCAATAAGGTTTAAAATTTTGGCTAAGTGTTCAAATTACACTAACTTGCCCCTTTAAGGGTCTTCACCCACATAATTCTTAAATTGATCTCAAGTGATAATTACCCTATTCTTAGGAATAATTAAGACATTAGAGTTCACTGAGTAATAAGGGTATTTAAAGGATGAACCATTAAGCAACATAATAAGTTTAAATGGACTCGAGACTTTTCACCAGTTGGTGAGAGGGAGGCATGGACCTGCTTCCCCTTCCTAACTTGTTGGATACCTCAGAGGCTTATTAAACTTAATATTCTTTGCTCAATGGAATCATCCTTAATTAAACTTTTATGGACTCACCAAGATATGACATAGGGTTAGGAAAATTACCAAAATTTTACCTTTCCTGCTCTTCATAAACTGCCTTAACATGCATTTTAAGTTTCAGGTGGTGGAACGAGAAGACTCGCCAAGTACGCTTTTACAGTTTATAGTACCGTCTTTCTTCTACCTTTTCCTTACATGTTGCATGTTTACATTTGCCTACATAAACTTACATGTTAACCATAACCATAACATTAACCCAAAACCAAAACTAAAATCAACCAAGATAAAATTCACCGGCACAACATGCAAAATATAAAACAACTCAAAATTTAATCACAAACATCACATAAAATCACAACTTCAACTTAATTAAGATGTCTTTATCGGATGATTGGGAATCTCTCGGAGGAGGTAACCTACGGTTGCTAACAAGGCTTCCCATGGTTTAAATGAGATTATGGAACTCATTAAGTTGAGTTTAGTAAGTTCATTTGGACTAAGTGAATCCAATAGAAAATAGTGATGCCGGAACAAGGGAACCGTAGGATCCTAACCGGTGTCACTCTAATCAACTTTAATATGCCCTCATAAAATTTAAAGAACTTCAACCATAGGGCCACCTGATTTGACATTATAACTTGACACACTAGATAACTCAAACTTAGCACCGTAAGGAGCTTAGAGTTAGCATGGTGGGCAGCACGACCATCTTCAACAGCAAAACCTGTCTTCCCCAGCTAAACCAATCTTCCTTCCTTAGACTTAAACAATAAAGCCATAGGACTTCGAGGTTGCTTGCTTTTGCAACGTAAATCCTCACCTTATCTTTAGGCCTTTTCATAGCCCTGCTATACAATATAAGCCCTAACTCTTCTTAGGATTCCGAGGTTGTCGTTTGTCATGACCTAAATCCTCACATTCTTCCAGGCTATTTGTGTTATCATTCCACACGAATGTAAGCCCTAACTAATAAAACTGGCAGGATGAAACACCCAAATATTTCTCCTCAAAACTGAAGCCAAACATTAGGATAACTTGGGAAGTCACCGAGGTTCTCCTCTGGATCCATGACATCCCGTAGTTGTTCTTCCTTTGGATTCTACAATAAAATGTTCCAAATTTGAACCAATCCCCTTTCACACCTCTACGTCCAATTTCGTTGAAGAGTCCTACTCTTTGAAATTCCTTGAAGATAATTTTTCTTGATTTTTATCGAGAGTCTTCTTAAGTGACTTTGGTCATTTAAGATGTAATTAACTTTATGGGCTTGCTCTTATAGGAAACATGTCCAAACCCAGCTTAATATAAACCCTATTTAATCCTTTATATTAAATAAGGAAACTTGTTGGCAAATACAAAGGTTTTGCAAACCAAACGGACGTCATAATTTCCTTAGTTTATTTGATCGAGCCTCATCCTCAAGTCTTGTGTTTATCCTTCGGGATAGATGCAGGATCTGAGGTACAGTGCTCTTTCATTTTAAACTATGAAAAATATGGGGTCAGTTTGATTTCATACTTCAACGTCCTTCCGAAGCGGGCGACGAGATTTTGATTCCGGCGACCGACAGCTTCTTACGAGCAACTCCCCACAAACCAACCCGAAATAGCGCCGACAGCTTCTGACGACTCCGCTGAGGATTTGCTTCTCTCTCCATTTAAAATCAGGGAATATTGTCTTCATACATCGGTAATATGTCCATGTCCCTCTTGGATCAAATTACCTTTCTTCTGTTGGCATACTTTACCCATTTCTATCTTGGGAAAGTACAACTAACTCCTTAGACTTTAGGACTAACTGTTCAACCATCTTTGAGCAGAGGGGTTCAGAAGGCCATTAAGGACTCTTTAAATTTTCATGTGGGGTCGGATCCCCAATATGTGTGTCAGTGGATTAATTCCACCTGGGCATTTTCTGCCACTAATTGGGTCCCGCACAGGGTCCTAAAATTTTTCACATCTCCCTTCCAAATTTGATTTGCTACTTCGCAAATTAAACCAAATCGTGTTGTGTTACGCGCACTTTAAAATATTAATTAAATTTTACACCTTTTTGAACAAAGATGTTAAAATTACCTATAAATTAAGACCCGCCCAGTCTACAGAATAACCTCTATTTTCAGTGCTTGCACTAAATATTACGAGGTTTTTGGCCAAATAGCTAACCCTAAAACTTTCTGTTTTAAAGCCCGCTGTGATGGCCTACCCAACGCTGACCTTTTCTTGCAATCTGCCAACAAACCGCAATGTCCGTACCGTCGCACCCACCATCAAGTTCAGAGCTGGATTTGAAGATCTTGAGGTTATCCTCGGGAAAGCCCCATTCGTGGTAATGAAGATCGCTGCTCCGGAAGTTTAAGAGCCATCTGCAGAATTCAATTTGAACTGCCTTCAGGACTTCCCCACCTACAAGAAGGCTAAAGCTGCTGTCATCAAACCTGCTATCCCTGCTACTGCTAAGGGAAAAGAAGTAATGGTCGTTGAAGATTCGACTGAAGGATTAACTGTTCCGCCATCCGTGTTTGAGATTGGGTCAAGCTCAAGGGACTGTACCACTGACCCAAACTCAAAGGAGGAACCGCAATAAAAGAGTTCAGAGAGCCATCAAAGCCCAGACTTCTGAGAACAAACTCGATGAGGAGGAGCCTCTTCAAGCTGAAGAAGTGTTACCAGAAAATTATCTACTCCCACAAGGGAGTAGATTCCATCCTCTGACGGATACTGATTGATATGAGAGTATCCGGAAGATTGCTGCCGCATTACCATCACTTCATGGACTTGGTGAAGAGGGAAAGAAATTCATCCCCATCACCCGAGTTAGTGCAGTCTTCAGAAGGCTTGCTACTAAAGAAGGATGTTCAGTTAGTGAGTTACTTAAAAGAGTGGGACATGTAATTTCCCCTCATATAAAGAATGAAATTTTGAAGGATATTAAGTTCGCTATAAAATCTCATAGGTCGACTATAAAGTCACCTACCCGTGTTCCCATCTGGCTCCGTTTAGGAAACCGAGTTGATACTGCTATAGTCACCACCGATCATACCACCACCAGAACCGCAGGTCGCCGGCCGATTAAGTCAAGACTGGGTCTAAGAAGTTTACCCGTCATTCCGGCAATCACAGAAAGAAAGACAAGATGATTACCTGACATTGTAGTTGGTCTACACCATGGGGAGCATACCTTCCCACGACATACCGATTTTTCTACTAAGACATCCCGTCCTGAGACATCATCATTAAAAAAAAAGAAGGTATGGGTACCCAAGGTCGCTGCACCGATACAGTTTAGTGAGCCTGCAGACCAAGAAGTGAAACCAGTGCCTGAAATATCTGACATCGTCGCGACAATAGCTAGCGAGATGGAGGAACAAGTTAAGGATTTCCATCAAGGTCTTCCAAATCTTAAAGAAATCAAGAAATCGGTAATTGAGAAAAAGTTGAGAAACTCAGGATCGAGATTTCTGAGTTAGCTTGAGAACATGGAGTTTCCGTTAATAGTGACAACGAGGATTTTGATTACAATGATTACTTGGAGGAAGATTTCATGGATGTCCATGTGATCAAAATCGGAGCTACCACATCTTTGTGCGAGGCTCAACCTTACACTGAAGAGAACGCCGGCGTAGGGTTATCCTCCTCAGGGATGAGCAAGTTGTTCTACTGGAGAAAAGAATAGAAGAGATGACTACAGCTATGACATCCATTGCCACCATTCAGGGGCAATCACAAGCACCAAGATTGGCTTCTCTAGAGATTAATCAGCCAGAAATCATACACATAGCAGATGAAAGAAGGGAGGCTACTTTGAGAGACAAAGAAGAATAACCATAGAAGGATTCTCCATCAGGTGCCATGCCAGAAAAAGAGTTAAAGCAAATGGTTGAACAAGTGCGGGAGGCCTTAGCCCAGTCCAAGGGCGGTGCATAAATTTTAAAGGGTAGACCTTACCCAGAGGAGTTCGATGCCGTCCCTTTCCCTGAGCCCAAACTTCAAGATATTCGATGGGACTGGAAATCCCAGACAACACATAACACATTTTCGAGCCAATTGTGGCAACACAAGGAATAACGAAGTTCTACTCTGCCAGCATTTCGTCAACAACTTGTCGGGGATTGCTTTTGACTGGTACACTGACTTGCCCAACAGGTCAGTTAAAACATTTTTTGAGTTGGAATGGTTATTTGTGAAAATATTTGCTGGGGTGCAACATCATGTGTCTATTGGAGAACTCATGATGGAGAAGCAGAAGCCTAGTGAAACCTTGGCAGACTATTTTTTGAGGTGAAGAAACCTTAGCATGAAATGTGAACCTCAGCTACAGGAACATCAAGCGATTGAGATTCTACTCAAAAGCATTCATGGGCCAGTAGCTTTCAGGCTCAAGGGACTCACCATCAAATCCTTTGAGAATCTACTCAGTAAAGCTAGCAGTCTTCAAGAAGAAATGAAACACATGGAGCCGCATGAAAAGGCTAAGGTGACCAGGGTATTCGAAAAGAAATCAGGGGTAGTCACAACTGTCGACAAAGGAAAAGAGCCGATAAAAATATATGCAGAAGATCATCGTCAGTCTTCGTAACAGTACTCTCAGAAACATAGCAGTCAATCCAAACAGCCGTCTCAGGAGGAGTCACCTCGAACAGCGAGTAAGAGAATATCCTTGTTAGAACGACACAAAGTTGTCTACTCCTTCAAAGATGAAGCTGCACCTAAAATATTCAAAAGCTTGATGAAGAAATGAGAATTCAAACTATCTGATCCAATGAAACCCGAAGAGGTGGATAAGAAGAATGAACCAAATTATTGCCTGCACCACCGGTTGCTTGGGCACACTATAGACAAATGCTTTGTCTTTAAAGACTGGCTCGAGAAGAACCTCAAGGAAGAGAATATAACAATCCTAAAGGAGTATTTGAGAGAACTTAAAAACGGTTCCATAAACATGATTTCAACTGAGTCAATCTCCCCAATTGATCCATATGTCGGAACAAATGGATGGAGTACAACTTGGGATGAACTCAAGAGGGTCCTTAATCGAATACAAGATTCATTGAAATAAGCTTCCACAAATACCGAAGAGGGATAGAATGAGGCATGGAGTAGATCATCCAAGAAGATACTGAACAAGCTATAGTCTGCATCAAAACAAGCCTCCATTTAGAGTCTGCAACATACCGAGCCCTAGATGAAGATTTCGCCAGAAAATCCGTCATCGTCAAGGATAATGAATAATAAAAAGAAGAGCATCGCTGCCAAGATTGATAGCACAGGGGGTAGGATAGGGGCTGCTTCAACTAGATTGGTTGCTCGGATTTGGGGAAGAAAATCCTCGAACCCTTGACTTTGTATGATTATCTTTTTATCCCTCCGGGGTCTTATGAAAATAATGGTTGTGATTTCGGCTACATTTTGACTATTTTTGGTAATCATGTGACTTATTATGACCAAGCTAATTGTGATCTTGATCCCCAAAATGATCCTCAAATCATACTTGAGTCCGATGAACTTATTGTCAAGTCCAAAGAAGAAATCAATGATACCGCTTACGACAACACTGATAACGAATAACCAACTCTCAAGCGTCATGGTGCACCGTTTTCCATCAACTTAGATCTTTTCGACGAAGAGGAAAAGACACCGGAAGATTCAATAATGATATCTCAAGAAAAAGAGATCACAGAAGTCAACTTAAGGAGCGGAAAGGTGTTACCACCAAGAACAACTCCAACAGACAAAGGAAAACATATGATGACTCGAGAAGACATACCCCCACCTCCACCAGTGGAAGAACCAAATAATCAAGATAAAATTGGAGGATCATACAAAGTAGACTACAACATTCTAGCTCATCTTAGGAACTTGCCTGCCAGACTAAGCATCTACGACGCTCTGATCCTGTCAAAGGAGATGAGAGAATCTCTGGTTACAGCTTTGCTAGATCCAAAAATTTGCTTAGCTCAGTTGGCTAGCACATCCTCAGATGTCAGGGGTAACCTTTACAGATGAAGACTTGCTGCTCGGTACTGCCGATCACAATCGTCCGCTCTACATCTCTGTCAACATTGACAGATTTGTGTTATCCAGAGTTTTAGTGGATCATGGAGCATCTCTTAACTTGATGAGTCTACGAACGTTAGCATATTTGGACTTCGACATTCAGGAGCTCATCCCCGATAAGATGATGTTAAGAGGATTCAACCAAAAGGGAGAAAGAGCCCTTGGATCAATTTCATTACTTATGAAGGTCAGAGAACTCATAACAATCGTTAAATTTCATATCATCGACGTCGAGAGCTCTTTTAACACTCTATTGGGTCGACCATGGATTCATGAGCATAATATGGTTCCATCATCCCTACACCAGTGCTTTAAATACCAAAAAGATGGTCAAGAAAAATTCATCAAGGGAGACCTACAACCGTTTTCAGTGCATGAAGTTGGTATCCATGAAGACACTGCCTACTACACGCCTCCAAAAAAGACTATCTTCTCGCGCAAAATTTTGACACAAAGATAAGGATTCATAAGGATCACAAAAAGAAGGCCATACAACTCCGCTTCAACAACCTTCTACCACTCCCCTATAATGAGTTGGTGGAGGTTCTTCTAGCCCACGCCCCCGAAGTCGAGGCCGGAGACGCAGACGAGGGAAGATCAATTTAATTATTGAACGGACTAGGACAACTATCAACATTAGTGATGAAGACAGTTTTGAAGATGAGGTAATGATGACAAAGCAGAAGAAGCCTCAGTATGAGATATCCCTAGAAGATACAGAGAGGAATGAATATGAAACAATGTATGATCGGATAAACCACTATGTGGATACTATGACCCTCACTCCGATTCTCCCTCAAAAGGTAGAGAGTTTAGAGGTCAAGGAATTCTGTAGTGTTTGTTCAAAGTCGATCAAATTTTGCCGTGCTTCTACCTTTATTGAGCTTGAAAAACATGTAAATTTGGATGTTGATTCTAATGAATTAATGGAATTGCCTTTTGGTTACATCTCGCCTTGTGTTCAAAAGTTAATTCAACAAGGATATTTACTGAAACAAATGCCAAAAGATAAATTTCAACTTTTTGAAAAATTGTCGAATACTAAAAGTTGAACTCCCAATTCAAAAGAAGGTCTCGGATTTGGTACAGTTGGACCAGTCGATGATTCTGAATTTTGCATGGTTGTTACTAGCGAGTCAGAAGAGAATTGTCTTGATATAGAGGATGACTCTACTGATCAACCAATAGAAGATGCTTTGCCAAAATTTGAGGAAGAAATTAAATCCACTGTCGATGAATTGAAAGAGATTAACCTCGGGATTGAAGAACGACCCCGACCTACATTTATAAGTTCTCTACTTGATGACAAAGAATCTGCAGAAATGGTCAAACTATTAACAAAATTCAAAGATTGCTTCACATGGAGCTACGAAAAAATGCCAGGATTGTCAGCAGAGGTTGCAGTCCATAAACTTGGGGTGGACAAGAATGTAACCCCAGTAAAACAAGCTCCAAGGAGAATGTGCCTTGAAATAGAACAACAGTCACTTTGCGTCATTTAGCTCAAAGCCCTCTCCTAGTTTCCTTACTTTAATTACGTATTGTACCCGCAAAATAAATACAAAAATAACTTTCTTAAAGTGAAATATTATCAATAGAATTGTATAAAAATAATGCTAAATTTTGGTTAACTTTTTCATGCATCAAAATCCTCCAAACTTAAAAAGTTAATTGTCCCTAAGTAACACTTCAATTTAGATAATGGTTTAACAAACTCAAAGAAGTGGGTATCATTCAAAGCTACCTGCATCTTGCTTCAAAGGATCCATACTTAAATCAAAGCATTTACTCTAGTGACTAAGTCCATTTGATAGGCTCTAAGAAGCTACATTCAACAAGTAAAGTGTACTTTCCCATCCATTTAAGAAAAAAGTTAGTTTATATCAATTAGTGCAAAGTAATTGTTAAATAGCAAGAATAGAGAACATCCATTAGATATATTCTAATAATTCACAATATTTCTAAAATTGAGAGAGATTGTGGAATTTTCTTAATTTTAGAAGAGATGGTAGTAAAAAAAATTTTTTGTGAGGCTCTCCTCAAGCTTCTCCTTAATTTATATTTTTCTTATGTAACCTTTTATTTTTTTAATTTAATATGACTTATTCAATCCATACCTTTTTAAGGATTACTATATCTGGATAGAACCTTATTGATTTTGAATCTTACTATTATCTTTCTACATTCAATCACTCCACAATTCTTTCCTACTCACTAATACACAAAAATAATATGTTGTTTTAATTATATATTTTATACCTATTTTTGGTGATATTGCACTTTAAAGAATGGTATTTTGTCTTTTTTCTGCAGGTATAAAATTTTTAGTCATTTGAAGCAAAAGTAGCAAAAAGGATGAAATTTAGAGCCAAAATAGCAAAATTTGGGAATCTGGCACATGATGAGCCGTTTGATAGAGCTTTGGCATATGATGAGAAATATCTAGTGCCAGATGCACCAAAGATAACTTTTTTTTGCGGATTAAGGCAGTTTGAGATGAGTTTTGCACAAATTTTTAAAGGGACATTTGGTCTAAACACCTTTTGGAGTAATTTAATGGATCTACAAACTTTGGAAGGTTCTTTTATGAAAGGATATGTCTCTTGGATCAAATGACTGATTTTTTGAATTCAAAAGAGTTTACTTTTGGAGGGAATTTTGGAGGGAATTTTGAATTCCTTTTGAAAGGAGGCAACCCGAAATAAAAGAAGGAGACTTTAAGGAGTTTGTGTTTGACGTGAAAGGGGGGTGGCATGAAAGACAAAAAAAAAGAGATAGAGAAAGAAAGTCAAGGGCTTGGAGATTTTCTTCTAGTGTTGTAAGAGGAGAGTGAAGGTGAGAGATTTCTTCTTCATTAAACTTTTAGGAGAGAATTAAGAGTGTCTGTAAAGAGAGAAAAGCTCGAAGAGAACTTCTAGGGATTTTCTTGGGAAGGATTGTGAGATAAGTTGTCTTTTCTTTTTTTTATTTTGTAAATTTGTTTTACATATGAGTTTCATTTTTTGTTGTATCCTTCTCATCAATTCCGAGCAGTCTTATTTATCCTTCTTCCTTTTTTGAAATACAGTTTTGTGAAGAAGTAATTTTGTTTTCTATGGTTTTAAATGTTAATATTTTTTGATGATTTGAACTCTGATCTTTATTTACTTTTCAATCTAAGCAATTGAAATGTTAAAATGTGTTGAGAAACATATGTTCCGAAATGGCTATGTGACATAAGGAAAATATGTTGAGATTTTCATACCTATTTTATACTGTTTTTGATGATATTGCACTTTAAAGAAAGGTATTTTTAATGTTTTGTTGCAGAAATGATGAATTAGGGTCATTGAGCAAAAAGATGCAAAAAGGAGCGATTTGGAGCGAAAAAGACCAAAATATGGAAATTTGAACTAGGCCGCCGACGACCCCCTCGACTCCACCGACAAAGAGCTTTTCCCGAGACTACAGGAAAAATTCTTTAAAAGTCCGCCGATGACACCCTCAAGGCCGCCGATGGTGAGATCGACGGTTATGCCTACTCAAGATTTGGATAAGGCAAAATTTTGAAGGGATGCTTGAGCAACTCTTGGGAAAGCTCATCCATAACTTTACAAGAATATTTTGGCCGAAAATTAGAGAGGTCGTGGATGTTAGAAAGGTCCTAGAGGTTAGAGAGGTTCTATTAGTGTAGAGAATTTGCAATAGTGTGTAACAATTGTGAGGATTTCTTTGAGAGATTGTAAGAGTGGAGAGAAAGTGAGAGATTTCTTCCTCCTTGCTACTTCAAAGAGGAATTGTGTGTGCTGTAATGAAATGAAGAGATTTAGAGGAACTTCGAGGAGTGTTCTTGAGGAGAAATTAGAGATAAGTTATCTACTTGTTGTAGTTTGTATGACTTTGATTTTTAGCACTGTGTGCTACTTATAAATATGACAGATTCTCAAACGATGCTGTTAGACTTAGCCTTTTTCCTTTTTCACTAAGGGATAAGGCTAAGATGTGGCTAAACTCATTAGCACCAGGATCTTTTAGAACTTGAGGAGAACTTTCACAGAAATTTCTATCCAAATATTTTCCTCCATCCAAAACAGTTAAACTTAGAAATGAAATAACATCATTCTGTCAGATTGATGGTGAGTCAATATATGAAGCTTGGGAGAGATTTAAAGATCTTCTTATGAAGTGCCCTCATCATTCGTTACTAGATTGGTTGATAATTTAAACTTTTATAATGGATTAGTGGGATCTCTTAGATTGATTATCGATGATGCGACTGGTGGTTCTTTAATGTCAAAACCTTTTGATGAGGCTTATTCATTAATAGAAGAGATGGCTACTAAAAATTTTCAATGGCCCTCTAAGCGGGTAAATCCTAAAAGAGTAGCTAGTATACATGATTTTGATGAAATATCTATGTTAGCTTTGCAGATTGCTGCAATATCAAAGAAATTAGATCATTATGGGATGAATTATTCTCCAACACCTCCTATGATGGAAGAGAACTAATCTGGGCAATTTGGGGATGTTCAACCTTCATATGAGACCTTAAATGCTATTAATAGACCCAACAATCCTTATTCAAATTATTATAACCCAGGTTGGAAGAGTCATCCGAATTTTAATTGGAACAAAAATTCCGCCACAAATCAATAATGGGCAAATCCAACCAAGGAAATGTTAACTATAGATCTTCTTATCCTCCAAGATTTAACAGTAATATTCAAATTAAGGAGAAAAAGTTATATGTGGAAGAGCTAATATTAAACATGGGCCAACAATTGCAGAATCAATAAAATCAATTACAAATTCAAGGAAATCAATTAAAAAAATCAAGGAACTACTATTAAGAATATTGAAAACCAATTAGGGCATATCGCTACTGCGCTTAGTAACCGAACATTAGAAACTTTTCCTAGTACTGTGGAAACAAATCCTAAAGACCAAGGAAAAGAACAAATCAAAGCGACACAATTACGAAGTGGAAAAGAATTGGAAACAAGGGTGCAAAAAGAAATAAAAACATAAAAAGAGAAAGTGGATACCGAAAAAGAGAAGAATCATGAGTACCCAGATTTAGAGTATCCATTCACATCAATGAAAATTACTGTGGAGAAACCTCAACCACCGTTTCCTCAAAGATTGAAGCAACTCAAATAAAATAAACAATTTTCTAAATTCTTAGAAATTCTTAAGAAATTAACAGTAAATATTCCCTTCGTAGAAGCTTTAGAGCAAATGCCTAATTATGTGAAATTTATGAAAGATATTCTAAATAAGAAAACAAAGTTCACGGATAATGAAATTGTTGCACTTAGCGAAGAGTGTAGTGCAATTATTCAGAAAAAGCTTCCTGAAAAATTAAAAGATCCTGGTAGTTTCACTATATCGTGTGCGATCGGTGAAAAATTTTATGGAAGAGCTTTATGGGATTTGGGAGCCAGCATTAATCTTATGCCTCTATCAATTTTCAAAAGATTAGGATTAGGAGAAGTTTCACCTACTTCTATAACTCTACAGTTAGTGGATCGTTCAGTTACATATTCTAAGGGAGTTAAAAAAGATGTGTTAGTAAAAGTGGATAAATTTATCTTTCCTGTGGATTTCATTATTTTAGATATGGATGAAGATAAAGAAATACCTATCATTTTAGGGAGACCATTTTTAGCTACTGGAAAAGCTATGATAGATGTTCAAAAAGGAGAATTAATTATGAGAGTTAATGATCAAGAATTGACTTTTAACATTGCAAAATCTATGAAATACCCTATTTGTTGAAAGAGATAATGAATGTTTTCGCATGAAAATTATTGAACATCTACTGGATGAACATTTTAAAGAATATTTTGAAGATAAAAAACATTTTGAAGGAGAAGAACATTTTGTAGAGAAGGAACAATTTGAAAAGAATGACGAAGTTATTCTTGACAAATTAGAAAATGAAGAATTAGATTATGTTTAAGAAAGATTTGAGATGTTGGATTTTATGAAAATTGTTGATAAGAATCTATTTACATCAATTATAAAACCACTTGAACTTGAGTTAAAAATACTACCTAGCCACTTTAAGTATGTATTTTTAGGAGACTTGTCTACATTACCTGTTATTATATCTTCAAAATTAGATGATCTGCAAGAGCAAAGACTATTAGATTCATTGAGAAGATATAAGAAAAATTTTGGTTGGACCTTAGCTGATATTAAGGGAATCAGTCCTATAATCTATATGCACAGAATTATATTAGATGAACAATATAAACCAAGAGTTGATCCACAAAGGAGATTAAATCCGATGATGAAAGAAGTAGTTAAGAAGAAAATTTTGAAATGGTCAAACAATGAAATTATATATCCTATTTCAGATAGTGCGTGGGTAATTCCTATTCATTGTGTTCCAAAGAGAGGAGGAGTGCCTGTTGAAACAAAAGAAAATAATGAATTAATACTTTTCAGACAAGTTACTGGTGGCGTATATGTATTGATTATGGAAAATTATACACTACCATCGGAAAAGATCACTTCCCTTTACCCAATTTAGATCAAATAGTGGATAAACTTGCTCGGCACACATATTTTTGTTTTTTGATGGATATACCGGTTACCATCAAATTCTTATTGCTCCTGAGGATCAAGAAAAGACAACATTTACTAGTTCTTTTGGAACATTTGCTTTTCAAAGAATGCCTTTCAGATTACGTAATGCACCTGCAACATTCCAGAGATGTATGATGTCCATATTTAGTAAGTTAATTGATGATGGATTGGAAATATTTATGGATGTTTTCTCTGTATTTGGAACATCATTTGATGCATACTTAAGTTACCTTGAAAAAGTTTAGAGTTATGCGAAAGAACTAATTTGGTTCTAAATTGGGAGAAATGTCAATTTATGGTTGTAGGAGGAATTGTGTTAAGGCATAAAATTTTGGAAGATGGTATGGAAGAAGTCGCTACAAAAATTTAAGTTATATCTAAACTAACACCTCCTACTAATGTAAGAGAGGTTAGGAGTTTTCTTGGACATGTTGGATTTTACAAGCGTTTTATTTAAGCTTTCTCAAAAATTACTAAACCTCTATACTAACTTTTAGAAAAGGACAAGAAATTTGAATTTACTGAAAGCTGTTTAAATGCCTTTGAGCTATTAAAGGAAAAATTAATCACAACCCCTATTATAGTTTCACCTAACTGGAAGAAACCATTTGAAATGATGTGTGTTGCTAGTGATTATGCTATTGGAGCTGTTCTTGGACAAATGTATGAAAAGATTTTTAAAGTTATATACTACGTTAGTAAAACTCTTAATGATGCACAAATTAACTATACTGTTACTAAAAAAGAGTTACTCGCAATTGTGTATGCTTTAGATAAATTCAGATCTTATTTAATTGGACCTAAATGCGTTGTGCATACTGATAACTCTGCTATTAAATATCTGATGCAAAAGAAGGATGCTAAACCAAGGTTGATTAGATGAATACTTTTGATGCAAGAATTTGATCTTGTGGTTATCGATAGAAAGGGAACTGATAATCAAATTGCTGATCTTTTTGTAAGATTAGAAAATCAAGAATCATCCGACACTGACAATGAAATTACAGACAGTTTCCCTGATGAACAACTTTATAATATTAATGAGTGGAAAATACCATAGTATGCTGATATTGTTAACTATATTGCAAGTGATATTCTGCCACCTATGCTGAGACTGCAACAACAAAGGAAATTCATTCATGATGCAAAATCATATTTTTGGGATGAGCCTTATTTATATAAATAATGTAAGGATCTTATTATGAGGAGATTTGTACCTTATGAAGAAACTGAGCTAATCATTCAGAAATGTCATGATTCTGAATTTGGAGGACATTTTGGGATTGATAAATCTGCTTATAAAATTTTACAAGTTAGATTTTATTGGCATACTATCTTTAGAGATATTTATAGATACATAAAAAATTATGATCGATGTCAACGAGTAGGCAATATATCTAGAAAAAATGAAATGCCTCTGAATTTCATGTTAGAAGTTGAGATCTTTGACGTTTGGGGATTAGATTTAATGGGACCATTTATTTCCTTCATTTGGAAACTTATATATATTAATTGCAGTCGACCACGTTTCTAAGTGGATTGAAGCACAAGCTTTACCTCGTTGTGACGCTAAAAGTTCTTTCAAGATTTTTAATGAAAAATATTTTCACTAGATACATAATGCCTAGAATGATTATCACTGATAGAGGATCCCATTTTAGAAATAAGTACATTCAAAGATTGACAGAAAAATTTAATATTATTCATAGAATGTCTACTGCCTATCATCCTCAAACTAGTGGGTTAGCTGAAGTTTCTAATAGAGAGATTAAACAAATACTTGAAAAGACTGCAAACCCTAGTAGAATAGATTGGTCCACTAGATTGGACACTGCATTATGAGCTTACAGGAGTGCTTATAAAACTCCTATTGGAATGAATCCTTACAGACTAATTTCTGGAAAGAATTCTCACTTACTTGTTGAATTGAAGCATAAATCATATTGGGCGATTAAAGAATTCAATTATAACTTGAAAGATACTGGTAGAATAGATTGTTATAATTTAATGAATTGGAAGAATTAAAAAATGAGTTTTATGATAACGACAAAATTTATAAGAAAAAAATTAAAGTTATGGCATGATTGAAAGATTAACCAAAAGAACTTTGAACTAGGATAAGAAGTTTGGCTTTACAACACTAGGCTGAAGTTATTTCCTAGAAAATTGAAGTCTCGTTGGTTAGGACTCTTTACTGTGACTCAAGTTTATACTTATGGAGTTGTTAAAATTGAAGATCAGAAGACGGGAAATAGATTTAAAGTAAATAGACACAGATTAAAACCTTATTATTAAAAGACCAAATTTTAAAGAGGTTTAATGATCAGTGAACCTGAATAACACCTGAATACATCGAGCTGACGACGTTAAACCAAGCTTTTTATGGGAGGCAAACCATATATATCTTTACTTTTTGCACAATTTTAGTAGTTTTTATTTAAAATTATTGTTAGTTTGTGGTAGTATTAAGCTCTACTACTTTTATTTACCCTTGAAACATCTTAAAAATTGGATCCATGAAAAAAAATTAGAACGCATTCGAACCAGAGCGAAACTGTGAAAATTTTGCCTTGGGCGCCGACGACGCCCTCGACACTGCCGACGACGCCCACAATGCCGCCGACAGCGCTCTCGACACCGCCGACAGCAGGTTTTTACTGAGAGTCCAGACAAAATTGACACCGAGGCTTGCCGAGGGTGCCATTGTCCCCGCGGACGGCAAGACCACCGAAGTGGCAGTTACTTGGGTTCAAATGGTGGTTTTTGGTGGTTTTTGGGCGGGAATTATCTTTTTAAACTCAAAAATTTAATTTCTAGTTCATATTTTCCCTCCAAAAATGAAGTGAAACTCTACCATTTTCATTCCTATGGCGTTCAATTCCCATGATAATCCCAGAATGCGAGTTTTCAATCGGCAAAAGTTTATTAGTGCGGAAGCGCAACGAATCTTCAACAAGTTGCTGACAAAGAAAAGATTAATCAAAAAGTGAGGATCTGTAAATCACAAATTGAATAATCCCACGACGGATATTGAAGAAATGATAGTGCGGCGAAGGTGGGAAGTACTGTGCTACACTACCGCCGTCGTGGTGGATCTAGTGGTGAAAGAACTTTATGCAAATTTGCATGGAATCAACCAAGGAGTTGTTTTTGTGCGAGGGAGATAAATTACTTTTACTCCTGCATGGATTAATGAATTATATATGATAGAGAATGTTCCTGTCTGCGACAATTCCAATTTCGTCCCAACGAGAAACCAGATGAATGAGATTTACTAATATTTAACGGACGAAACTGACGACTGGGAAACAAGAGAAAACGGGTATGTTAGTTTTTCTGCAACACTCTTGAATCCCGTTTTGAAACATTGGCACTTTTTCATTTATGCAAAATTGTTACCGACAATGAAGATTAGTAAAGTTTCTAAAGAATGTGTCATTTTGAATTACAGCATCCAAAGGGGACTACCAATCGACATTGGATCTATAGTTGTGAAGTTGGTTTTGGGCCTGATCGTTCATTGATCAACTTTTGGGCTTGGACAGCCCTCCACAATTTTCTCACTTTGCAGTCAGTTCCAAGTGTCCTATGAAAATTTGGCAAAGATACTACTACCATGGAAGGCTTTGGAAGTACATCATTTAGTTACTTAAAATTATGTCTATAATGATTAAAAAGATGTTGTTAAGGCTTGGAATTGATCGAAATTGCAAAAATATGGAATTTGGACAAAATCAATAGAGCCTGCCGACGACACCCTCGATGCCACCAACGGTGGATTTTTCCCGATACTAAAGTTCAAAATTCCAATAAGAACGTGCCAACGGTGCCATTGACGCTAACGGTGAGATAAAAAAAAACACCTTTGACCGCGATCTTGACCAGTCAACTGTCACTATTCATCATCCCCTTCCTCCTAAAAACATCATTTTTGACTTAGGGCTTGAGAGATCTTGGATTGTGAGGCAATTTCCAGGCTTTTTGACACCAGATTTGATCATCTCTAGGTAAGAGCTTCACTCCAAGCTAAAAATATTTGATTTTCATTCTTTTTTTTAAAGTAATTTTTCTGCCCCCCTCAAACTTAAATTTTGAAAAGATTTAGCATGACGAACTTAAAAATAAAAGGTGAAATAAAACATTAAATACATAAAGAAAATACATATCTGTTGAAGGTTCTGATTTTTAAAAATAAATTCTAAAATACTACATGTGCTAATATGAACAACTGCAGGGCTTAAAACATTAAATTGCACATAATACATATAAAATCTGCTGAGAAAGAACTAATTACAATACATATAACAAAATGTTGAAACTAAAAATAGGACTAAACTAAATTCTAGAATTGAAAATAGTTTTATAAATTATAGTTTCACATTACAACATATTAATAGAGTCTCAAAATCTAATAAACAAGCTCAACAATATCATAAAACACATAAGATAGTCACAAAGTACAATCACATACAAACTAACAAAAAGATCACTAGTCATCATCCTCTTCTTCATCAACATCCAACTTTTGTTGCTGATATGGAGTATAAATAGGGTGAATAGAGAACTAAACTGAATGATCACCCCTCGGGCATCTCACTAAAGCATCATTGTAAGCAGCATCATATTCAAACTTCTGCCAAATCAAATAATCTGTATGAGCATTTCTGGCATCATGTTTTGTAATCTATGACCCATTCTCAAAATATCCCCCTGTTAAATCATCATCTCGTCCAATAGTTCCTTGTTACTAGGGTCACTAGAAGTAGGCTCACTAAAAGTAGGGGTCTTAGAAGTAGAAGGAAAATCCCTGCCCTTACTTTTAGATTTCCAATCAACATGGGACTCATAAGTCTTAATGTTTGCAAGACCAATAGGTCTTTGAGGCTTAATCCTCTCCTAATATAGTCTCAAATCAACTTGTGCCTGCTCACAAAGTGTGTAAATAAGAGCAAGGTGTGCCAATCCACCTCTGATTTCTCCAAGAGCACTAGATCAAGTGTTCACATAAATAATAGAGCCTACATATATGTCCATCACTTGCTGAAAACAGAAGTTCAGGATGGCTCTATCCTTGGTCACCTCACGATGATGGCTCGTTGGAATCATTCTCCCAGACATAAAATAATGCCAGGCATTAGACACTAGATTTATCATAGAAAGGGGAAAGTTGACTTTAACTCCATTCTTTACTTTTTAAGCCCCTTTCTCACTAGTCAGAAAAGAAATTACCTCATCTAAGGCTTCAATTGTAGCATAAAATGAATGATACTGGCATCTATAAGCATCCTCTAACTGATAAAAATTATTTATTTTTCTTGGAGTAAACTCCACCCTTTTTCCACGAACAAAAACAAAATCATTAGAAGCTTCCAGAAAGTTGGCATAAAATTCCATAACTATCCCAACTATCACATCAGCAGTAAAAAAAGCAGAAGTTTTCCCACTGCCAAGCGATAATTAATCGTTCAACTTCTCCTCCCGAGTTTTTGAAACCATAATCCAGAATTACTTTTTTATTTTCATGAAGATTATGAAATCGAGCACTAGCTTTATAGGTAACAAATTTTTGCTCGTCATAATCTAATTTTCTTTTGCTCGCTCTAGGTGCCAATTGAAATCTAAGAAAAATTTGATAAAAATCTGAATAAATTCCAAAAATCAAAATGTAAAGCACTTTAAACTTAAATCTATTAAGTAAGAGTTCTTCACTAAAGCATTTTCTCAAAATCTCTCCAAAAAATTCCAAAACTTTTGGATCTAGGCAATGTGAAAAAAATCTATGGTAAAATTAAAAAAATTTTAGTTTAAAGTGTAGATCTTACCTAGAGAAGATGAAATCTAAAGTTCCTTTGTCTCTAAATTGCCTTAAATCAAGCCAAAATCAAGCCCTAGGTGTGAAAATCGAAGGTTGAAGGTAACTCAAGGGTAAAAATGGAGGTTTGCGGTGAAAATCACAAATTTAAGGGGTTAAGGGCTACTATCAGGTTGAAGGCGTCGTCGACGCTCATTCCAGCTTCATCAACACTTAAGGTCCGAAGTTCAATTTTTGATTTTTTTAAATTTTCAATTCCCTTTCGATTTACTCCAAAGTTTTTTTAGTATTTTTAAACATAAATTTTTATCCAATAATAATTCACAAATAAACATTTCACAAACAATTATTTTCACAAACAACAACAAACTAACTTTTATATATAAAGATACACTTTTTACAAACACATTTTTCAAATTAAGCATTCACACCTATTAAGCAATCTAAGTATTAATCACCGTCGAAATCAAGCCACAACACTAAAAGCTGACACAAAACTATATACATAATAAAAGTTTAGAATCTAAAGCAAAACAAACCAAACCAAATCCAATCCATATAATTACGTTAAATACATAAATATTCTTAAACAAATATAGAGTCCAAAGTCTTCTATTATTCTTTATCTTCTTCAGTAATTTCTCCTCCTCTAATATCTCCCATGGGTTGGTAATGAACATATAGGTTGTAGAAGGGTCGGTACGAGAATTGATCTGTCAAATTTTCTTCGATCCACCCATTTTATTTAAATATTCAAACTAATACTTCTTCAAAAGTTCCAGTATGATCAAAATTTTCTTTCATTCTCCAATCTAGGTGATCAAAAAGGCACTTAAGATCCCCCACTGCATTCATAACTCTGAAGTTCCCTTTCAAATTTTTTCAATTTCTTCTCCAAAGCAAGCGAACTTCCAACTGTTAGTGGTATTAATGGAGTTGAAGCATGTGAAGAATGATCTATAATAGTATTTAATGCTTCAATTCCAATTCCAACATAATTATCATCAATAGGGATCATGGGCTCCCAAGGTAGTAAAACTTTTTCCCAACTTTCATATGGCACTTGGGATTGGCTGCAAATAAAAAAAAAATGTAAAAGGATGCCCAAGTCCATAAATAGGCCCATTCATAATGATGCCCATAATAAATTTAAATATTATTGATCCTATATCAATGGGTTTTTTCACTTGAATGCAGTAATTTAAAATAGCACTTTCTTTGGTGACTCTACTAATCTTCATAGTAGGGAGTAAGTTTTGAAGAAATAAAGAAATACAATTGCTTCAAAATTAGATTAAGTGATGAAGTAGGGAAACTAATATATCCCTCATCTCGTACTTCCCACATATCACTTTCATCTGTCAGAAAATTATAAACATCTTGCATCAAATCTCGTGTAGGGACAAAACTTGTATAATGACAGATTGGAACATTTTCTATCATATAAAATTCATTAATCCTTGCAGAAGTAAATGGTATATGCTTACCTCGTACGAAGACAACTCCTTGGGTAATTCCATGAAAATTTGCATAAAACTCCTTTACTATAGATACAATAACTACAGCGGTAGTGTAACACAGAACTTCCCATCGCCTTTACAAAATGATCTTATCAACCAGAGCACTTGGATTGATCAATCCATGATTAAAAAGCCTCTCTCCTTGATCAATCTCTTCTTCGTAATAACTTTGTTGTATAATCTCTGCACATCAAAATTAATATACTTTCTTCTATTGAAAACTCCATACCTTGAAGTATTTCTAGAATTGGAAGCCATGGAATCCAAAAATAGGAAGTTTCTAGTCATCCAAGGCAGTTTTTAGGTCTTTAAAAACACCTCTCAGCATTTATTATGGAGTGAAATCCCGCCAAAGTCTGCCAAAAGTCGTATGAACCGTCAAACCGCTCTTGGTGCCGTCAGCACGCCCGATTAGCACTGCCAGCACTGAAGTCAGTTTTCTTCGGTGTCGTCGGTGCGAGTGGCAAAAATTTGCAAATTTCATTTTCGTTCAATTTAATTTCATATTTTCCTCCAATACCAGTATTTGACTTAATTTATAATAAATGCAATTGTGTAGGATTATTATCTTTTATCAAACAAAGTAGTAATACATAAACTTATATGTATGGGTTGCCTCCCACAAAGCGCTTGGTTTAACATCGTCAGCCCGACATACCATTTGTTTAGTTGGGTTAACTTAACATTAAAACTTCTTTAAATTGAGGTATGCGCCATTCATAATAGTGTTTCAAACGATGCCCATTATCTTTAAAAATCTTTCCAGTGTTAGGATCTTTAATAACAATAGTTCCATAATGATAAACTTTAATCACTTTAAATGGTCCTAACCATCTGGATTTTAATTTTCTTGGAAATAATCTCAATCTTGTACTATACAATAGAACTTCTTGTCCAGGTTCGAATTTCTTCTTAATAATCTTTCGATCATGCCATATTTTCATTTTCTGTTTATAGATTTTTGCATTATCATATGCTTCATTTCTTATTTTCTCAAGTTCATTGAGTTGCAATAATCTTTTCTCACCAGCATCTTTTTGATTAAAATTAAATTCCTTAATAGCCCAAAATGCTTTATGCTCCAATTCTACTGGTAAGTGGCACGTTTTTCCAAAAAATCAATATGTATGGGGACATTCCTATAGGAGTTTTATAAGCAGTTATGTATGACCATAATGCACTATCTAGTTTAGTAGACCAATCCATTTATAAGGATTTCAAGCTTTTTCTAAAATGCGTTTAATTTCACGATTGGATATCTCTGCTAGACCGTTAGTCTGAAGATGATAAGCAGTAAAGAATCTATGTATAATATCATATTTCTTAATCAATTTTTCGATTCTCTTGTTCCTGAAATGAGATCCTCCATCATAAATTATTACTCTCGGCATTCCATATCTTGTAAAAATATTTTTAATTAAAAATTTAGAAACACTCTGAGCATCACATCTGGGTACAAAAATGACTTCAATCCATTTGGACATATAATCAACAATAAGTAATATATATAAGTTTCCAAATGAAGGCATAAATGATCCCATAAAATCTAATCCCCACACATAAAAAATTTCAACTTCCAATGTGTAATGTAGAGGAATTTCATTTCTTTTAGAAATATTTCCTACTTGTTCACATCTATCACATGTTTTAATATATTCATTACATCTCTAAAAATAGTAGGCAAATAAAATCCAGCTTGCAAAATTTTATATGCAGTTCTATTTGTTCCAAAATGTCCTCTAAATTTAGAATCATGACATCTTTCAATTATCTGTTGAGTTTCTTCATAGGACACACATCTTCTTTTAATTATATCTTTACATTGTTTATATAAATATGGGTCATCCCAAAAATAGTCTTTTGAATCATATGTAAATTTCTTTAATTGTAGACTTTTTATATCAAGTGGAAAATATCACTTACAATATAATTAACTATATCAACATACCACGGTACATCCATTTCATCAATACTATATATCTGTTCATTAGGGAAATTTTCTAAAATTTCATTTGCAAAATTAGTTAATATATCTATTTCTATTCTAGACAAATGATCAACTATTTGATTATCATTTCCCTTTCTATCAATTACGATAAAATCAAACTCTTGCAATAGAAGTAACCATCTAATTAATCTTGGTTTAACATCTTTCTTTTGCATTAAGTATTTAATAGCAGAATGATCGATATGCACTATACATTTAGTTCCAATTAAATAAGGTCTAAATTTATCAAAGGCATAAACAGTAGCTAATAACTCTCTTTCAGTAGTAGTATAATTAATTTAAGCATCATTTAGAGTCTTACTGGCATAATATATAACTTTAAAAACTTTATCGTGCCTTTGTCCTAATACAACCCTAATAACATAATCACTAGCATCACACATTATTTCAAATGATTTTTCCCAGCCAGGTGGTTGACCAGAGGAAAATATGTTGAGATTTTTATACATATTTTATACTGTTTTTGATGATATTTCACTTTAAAGAAAAGTATTTTTGATGTTTTGTTGCAGGAGCAAAAAGATGCAAAAAGGAGCGAATTTGGAGCAAAAAGGACCAAAATGTGCACAATTGACAGACTTTGGTGAGATCTTCCTCCTTGCTACTTTGAAGAGGAAATCTGGTGATGTAAAGAAAGGAAGAGATTCAGAGGAACTTCGAGGAGTGTTCTTGGGGAGAAACTAGAGATAATTTATTTACTTATTGTAGTTTGTTTGACTTTGATTTTATATATGAATTCCGAGTTTTGTTATGTTTTCCTCATGAGATCAGAGTAGTTTTCTCTGTCTTTCTCCTTGTCTCGAGATTTGCAAAATGGTGAAGCCTTGAAAATGTATAAGACATTGTGATGATCTTTTCACTTCGATCTTATTTTACTTTTAATCTGACCAATTGATTTATTAAAATATGTTGAGTTTTACAACTAAAGTGAAGATTACATCCAAGATTCAGGGAGGTCAAAGCCCTTGGAAGTTGGGTGCAAATAAATAGGGAAATAATATTATCGGGAGTAGAATTGGAGATTTTAGAGTGACAGACTAAAATCCCCAATTCGGTCCAATCATTTAGGTGCTGAAGTGTAGATGTTAGCCCTCAGGTGTGGGGAACATGGGAGCTCTGAAGTGAGAGCCGGTATCCTTCCAGCCTAGCCGCAGATTCTGTAAACAGTCGTAGGATTAGTCAATGTTCTTTATGCCTGGACCAAAGGGTAAATAATAGGTATGCTCCTATTTGGCACAATATAATTTGAACTAATTCACTTTATCCATTCACTATAATTTCTTTACAAGGAGAAGGATGCTTTCTTATATATTGAATATCACATTTAAACCTTCATTAATATCATTAGTTACTTAATAATTATTAAAATTACATTATTGCACTTGCCTATTAGTGACAGATAAGCAAATTTAACTTCATTATTGTGATTAAAGTATTGCTTTTCTAAAATCTTAGTTCATAGTTCTAAACCACTCCATGTGGGATCGATATCTAGGAGTCCATTAGAGCCCTATATTACTTGAGTGATACGTATACTTGCGTTGGTAAGTATGACTTTATAATTATTGAATATTTATTATGTCTATATTTATCTTATATTTTAAAGCATATATAAAGTCACGGTCAAGTTTCTGGCGCTGTTGCCTGGGAGTGAGTGAGTAAAATCACAATTAGTGTAACATAAAAATTAGGATTATTAGAAAATTTTTACTTGAATTGTAACCTATTTTTATATTTAGTTAATTATGTTACTGTGTACTGATTTTAAATTGTATGCATAAATTTGGACCTAAAAATATTATACCCTACGATTCCGAATTAAAACGCACAGTTAGAAGGATAAAAAGATTAAGAAGAGAACCTAGAAATTTTGATACAATGGAAGATAACATGAACAATCAAGGAATAGAGAATGAACACCAACCTAGAGCTCTATGAAATTATCCAAATCCTATAGCAGATGAAATTCACTTATCTATCCAAAATTTTGATATAGTTGCTAATTAATTTGAGATTAAATATGTTATTATCTAAATTGTACAAAATAATCAATTCAGAGGTACGCCAAATGGAGATTCTAACTTACACCTTGCTAGTTTTTTAGAACTGTGTGCTACTTTTAAATATGACAGAGTCTCAAACGATGCTGATAAACTTAGACTTTTTCCTTTTTCACTGAGGGATAAGGCTAAGATGTGGTTAACTCGTTAGCACCAAGATCTATTAGAACTTGGGGAGAACTTTCACAGAAATTTCTATCCAAATATTTCCCTCCATCCAAAACTGCTAAACTTAGAAATGACATAACATCATTCCATCAGATTGATGGAGAGTCAATATATGAAGCTTGAGAGAGATTTAAAAATCTTCTCAGGAAGTGCCCTCATCATTCGTACTAGATTGGTTGATAAGTCTAACTTTTTATAATGGATTAGTGGGATCTTTTAGATCGATTATATATGATGCGGCTGGTGGTTCTTTAATGTCAAAACTATTTGATGAAGCTCACTCATTAATATAAGAAATGGCTACCAACAATTTTCAATGGCCCTCTGAACGGGTAAATCCTAAAGAGTAGCTAGTATCCATGATTCTGATGCAATATCTATGTTAGCTTCGTCGATTGCTGCAATATCAAAAAATTAGATCATTATGGGATGAATTATTCTCCAACACCTCTTATTATGGAAGAGAATTCATCTAGGAAATTTATGGATTTTCAAACTTCATATGAAACTTTAAATGCTATTAATAGACCCAACAACCCTTATTTGAACTATTGTAACTGAGGTTGGAAGAAACATCCAAATTTTAATTGGAAAAACTATTCTTCTAAAAATCAACAATGGGCAAACAACCCAATGAACCCGTTAGGAAATTCATCCAACCAAAAAAATGTTAACTATAGACCTTTTTATCCTCCAGGATTTAACAGTAACACTCAAATTAAGGAGAAAAAGTTATCTATGGAAGAGCTGAGATGAAACATGGGTCAACAATTGCAGAACCAAGGAAATCAATTACAATATCAAGGAAATTAATTACAAAATCAAGGAACTGCTACTAAGAATATTGAAAACCAATTGGGACATATCGCTACTATGCTTAGTAACCGAACATTATGAACTTTTCCTAGTACTAAGGAACCAAATCCTAAAGATCAAGGAAAAGAATAAATCAAAGTGATACAATTATGAAGTGGAAAAGAATTGGAAACAAGGGTGTAAAAAGAAATAGGAAACTGAAAAAGAGAAAGTGGATACCGAAAAAGAAAAGGGTCATGAGTACCCAGATTTAGAGTATCCATTTACACCAATGAAAATTACTTGGAGAAACCTCCACCACTGTTTCCTCAAATATTGAATCAACACAAACAGAATGAACAAATTTCCAAATTTTTAGAAATTCTTAAGAAGTTAACAGTGAATATTCCCTTCAGTGTAATGAAAGAACACTTTAAAGAACATTTTGAAATACCCTGCTGTTGAAAGAGATAATGAATGTTTTTGCATGAAAATTCGTGAACATCTATTGAAAGAACACTTTAAAGAACATTTTGAAGAGAAAGAACAATTTGAACAGTGTAATGAAGTTATTTTGGACAAATTAGAAAAAAAAGAATTAGATTATGTTCAGGAAAGATTTGAGATGTTGAATATTACAGAAAATGCCGATAAGAATCTTTTACCGTCAATTATAAAACCACCTGAACTTGAGTTAAAAGCATTGCCTAGCCACTTGAAGTATGTGTTTTTAGGAGACTCATCTACATTATCAGTTATTATATCTTCAGAATTAAATGATTTGCAAGAGCAAAGACTGATATATACATTGAAAAGATATAAGCAAGCTTTTGGTTGAAACTTAGATGATATTAAGGGAATCAGTCCTTCAATCTGTATGCACAGAATTATATTAGATGAACAATAAAAACCAAGAGTTGATGCACAAAGGAGATTAAATCCTATGATGACAGAAGTAGTTAAGAAGGAAATTTTGAAATGGTTAGACACTAGAATTATATATCCTATTTCAGATAGTGCGTGGGTAAGTCCAATTCATTGTGTTCCTAAGAAAGGAGGAGTAATTGTTGAAACAAAAGAAAATAATGAATTAATACCTATCAGACAATTTACTGGGTGGCGTATTTGCATTGATTATAGAAAATTAAACACTGCCACAAGGAAAGATCTCTTCCCTTTACTCTTTTTAGATCAAATAGTAGATAGACTTGCTGAGCACAAATATTTTTATTTTTTAGATGGATATACCGGTCACCATCAAATTCTTATTGCTCCTGAGGATCAAGAAAAGACAACATTTACTAGTCCTTTTGGAACTTTTCCGTTTCAAAGAATGTCTTTCAGATTATGTAATGCACCTGCAACATTCTGAAGATGTATAATGTCCATATTTAGTAAGTTAATTGATGGTGGATTAGAAGTATTTATGGATGATTTCTCTGTATTTGGAACATCATTTGATGCATGCTTAAATTATCTTAAAAAAGTTTTGGAGTTATGCGAAAGAACTAATTTGGTTCTAAATTGGGAGAAATGTCAATTTATTGTTGCAGGAAGAATTGTATTAGGGCATAAAATTTTGGAAGATGGTATGGAAGCAGACCCTACAAAAATTCAAGTTATATCTAAACTAACACCTCCTACTAATGTAAGAGAGATTAAGAGTTTTCTTGGACATGTTGAATTTTACAGGCGTTTTATTAAAGATTTTTAAAAAATTACCAAACTTCTATGCCAAGTTTTAAAAAAGGACAAGAAATTTGAGTTTACTGAAAGCTGTTTAAATGTCTTTGAGTTATTAAAGGAAAAATTAATCACAGCCCCTATTATCATTTCACCTAAATGGGAGAAACCATTTGAACTGATGTGTGATTCTAGTTATTATGCTATTGGAGATGTCCTTGGACAAAGGTATGAAAAGATTTTTAAAGTTATATACTACGCTAGTAAAACTCTTAATGATGCACAAATTAACTATATTGTTACTGAAAAAGAGTTACTGGCCATTGTGTATGCTTTAGATAAATTCAGATCTTATTTAATTGGAGCTAAATGTGTTGTGCATTCTGATCACTCTGTGATTAAATATCTGATGCAAAAGAAGGATGCTAAATCAAGGTTTATTAGATGGATACTTTTGATGCAAGAATTTAATCTTATAGTTACTGATAGAAAGGGAACTGATAATTAAATTTCTGATCATTTGTCAAGATTACAAAACCAAGAATCATCTGACACTGACAACGAAATTACAGACAGTTTCCTTGATGAACAACTTCATAATATTAATGAGTGGAAAGTACCATGGTATGCTGATATTTTTAACTATATTGTAAGTGATATTTTGCCACCTATGCTGACATTGCAACAACAAAAAAAGTTCATTCATGATGCGAAAGCATATTTTTGGTATGAGCCTTATTTATATAAACAATGTAAGGATCTGGTTAGAGAAGATGTGTACCTTATGAAGAAACGGAGCTAATAATTCAGAAATGTCATGACTCTGAATTTGGAGGACATTTTGGGATAGATACAACTGCTTATAAAATTTTACAAGCTGGAATTTATTGGACTACTATCTTTAGAGATGTTTATAGATACATAAAACTTGTGATCAATGTCAATGAGTAGGCAATATATCTAGAAGAAATGAAATGCCTCTATATTTCATGTTAGAAGTTGAGATCTTTGACGTTTGGGGATTAGATTTTATGGGACCATTTATTCCTTCATTTGGAAACTTATATATTTTAATTGCAGTGGACTACGTTTTTAAGTGGATTGAAGCACAAGCTTTACCTCGTTGTGATGCTAAAAGTGTTTCAAGATTTTAATGAAAAATATTTTCACTAGATACAGAATGCCTAGAATGATTATCACTGACGGAGGATCCCTTTTTAGAAAAAAATATATTCAGAGATTGACAGAAAAATTTAATATTATTCATAGAATCTCTACTACCTGTCATCCTCAAACCAGTGGGTTAGCTGAAGTTTCTAATAGAGAGATTAAACAAATACTTGAAAATACTGTAAACCATAGTACTATAGATTGGTCCACTAGACTGGATACCACATTATGGGCTTACAGGACTGTTTATAAAACTCCTATTGGAACGACTCCTTACAGACTGATTTTTGGAAAGACTTGTCACTTATCAGTAGAATTGGATCATAAAGCATATTAGGCGATTAAAGAATTCAATTATAATTTGAAAGATGCTGGTAAGAAGAGATTGTTACAATTAAATGAATTGGAAGAATTAAGAAATGAGTCTTATGATAATGACAGAATTTATAAGGAAAAATTAAAGTTATGGCATGATCAGAAGATTAACCAGAAAAACTTTGAACCAGGACAAGAAGTTTTATTTTACAACACTAGGCTGAAGTTATTTCCTGACAAATTGAAGTCTCGTTGGTTATGACCCTTTATTGTGACTCAAGTTTATACTTACGGAGCTGTTGAAATTGAAGATCAGAGAATGGGAAAAAGATTTAAAGTAAATGAGCATAGATTAAAACAATATTATGAGGGTAAAAGACCAAATTTTAAAGAGGTTTTAATGAACAGTTAACCTAAATAACACCTGAATAGGTCAGGCTGACAACGTTAAACCAAGCGCTTTATGGAAGGCAACCCATATTTATCTTTACTTTTTTTGCAATTATAGTAATTTTATTTGAAATTATCATTAGTTTGTGGTAGTATTGAGCTCTAATATTCTTATTTATCCTTGAAAAATCTTAAAAATTGGATCCATAGAGAAAAATTGGAACCCATTCGGACTAGAGCGAAACTGTGAAAATTTTGTCTAGGGCGTCGACGGAGCCCTCGACGCCGCCTATGACGCCCTTGACGCCGCTAAATGCGCCCTCGACGCCGTTGATGGTGGGTTTTTTCTGAGAGTTTAGGCAAAATTAATACAGAGGCTCAACAACGGCGCCCTCAATGCCACCAATGGAGAGACCGACGAATTGGCAGTTACTTGGGTTCAAATGGCAGTTTTTGACGGTTTTTGGGCTGGAATAATCTTTTTCAACTCAAAAATTTGATTTTTAGTTCTTATTTTCCCTCCAAAAATGAAGTGAAACTCCACCGATTTCATTCCTATGGCGTCCAATTCCTCTGATAATCCCAAAATGCAAATTTTCAATTGGCGAAAGTTTAGTAGTACGGAAGCGCATCGAATCTTCAACAAGTTATTGACAAAGAAAAGATTGATCAAGGAACAAGGATTCGTAAATTGTGGATTGAATAATCCCATGATAGATATTGAAGAAACGATAGTACGGCGAAGATGGGAAGTGCTGTGCTACACTACCGCCGTGGTGGTTGCTGTGGCAAAAGAATTCTATGCAAATTTACTTGGAATCAACCAGAGAGTTGTTTATGTGCAAGGAAGATGGATCACTTTCACTCCTGCATGGATCAACAAATTATACATGATCGAAGATGTTCTTGTCTTTCACTATTCCAATTTTGTCCCAACGAGAAACCAGATGAATGAAATTTACCAATATTTAAAGGACAAAACTGACAATTGGGAAACAAGAGAAAACATGTATGTTAGTTTTTCTGCGACATTCCAAAATCCCATTTTGAAACATTGACACTTTTTCATTTCTGCGAAACTGTTACTGACAATGAAGATCGGGAAAGTTTCTAAAGAAAGTGCCATTTTGAATTACTGCATCGAAAGAAAACTACCGATTGACATTGGATCAATAAATGTGAAGTCGGTTTTGGGCCTGATCGTTCATGGATCAACTTATGGGCTTGGACACCCCTCCACAATTTTCTCACTTTGCAGTCAGTTCCAAGTGCCCTATGAAAATTGGGAAATTGTACTGCTACCTTGGAAGCCGTTGGATCCAACTGAGAGATTCTCATCTTTTGAAGATGAAAATGACATGACCATTATAGTAGATCAATCATCTCAGAATTCACAGCCAGTTCAACGCTTAATTTCTGAGAAGTCTCTATTGATCTTGCGCCAAATTAAGAAATTGGAAAAGGAAGTACAAAATGTCATGAATGCGATTAATAATATCTCTGATTTCTTCGATCAACTAGACTGGAGGATGAATGAACATTTTGAGCACTCTGGACATTTTGAAGATTGTTTGATACAACAGATGTGGAGGATGAAGTTAATAGAAGAGGATTCCACTGAAGAGTTTCCATTCCGACCCTTCTACTACCTCTTCTTTCATGTGCAATCAATGGGTGATCTCAGAGGAGAATCTAGTACCGAGTCTGAAGATTAGTAGATTTATATTACTACCTATCTGTCTATCTATGTATTTTGATTTGAACTTTGTATTTGGTTTGCTTTAGAATGATGCTTTTAGATCTCTGTATAGTTGAGACTAAGCATAGGATGTTTTTCTTTCAACATTTTGAGTGT
The DNA here is from genome assembly GCA_003013225.1 of Phalaenopsis aphrodite. Taxonomy (NCBI): domain Eukaryota; kingdom Viridiplantae; phylum Streptophyta; class Magnoliopsida; order Asparagales; family Orchidaceae; genus Phalaenopsis; species Phalaenopsis aphrodite. Next base: position 1,507,420 of record NEWO01000090.1, read on the forward strand.
TGTGGCTTTGATTGCGATGCTGAATTAATGTATTGAGGTTGAGAAAATACCAAACTTAGGTGTGTTATGTAACGTATATTGTACCCCTTGGAATTTATATATAAATGTGATGTTTTGTGTTGTGAAACTTTATATGTGTAAGTACATCATTTAGTCACTTAAAATTATATCTATAATGATTAAAAAGATGTTGTTTAGGCTTGAATTGAAATCGTAAAAAATCTAAAATTTGGAAAAAAGCAATAGAGCCCGCCAACGACGCCCTCGACGCCGCTGACGACGGATTTTTCCCAGGACTTAGGATTTAAATTCCAAATGAGCGCGCCGACAGTGCCATCAACCCCGCCGATGGCGAGCTCACAAAAAAACAACTTTAACTATGATTTTGACCAGTCAACTGCCACTATTCATCATCCCCTTCCTCCTAAAAATGCTATTTTTGACCTAAGGCTTGAAAGATCTTGGATTGGGAGGAAATTTCAAGGCTTTTTGACACCAGATTTGATCATCTCTAGGTAAGAGCTTCACTCCAAACTAAAAATATTTGATTTTCACCATGGATTTCTTCCACATTGAGGAGATCTGAGAAATTTGAGAATGTGAAGAAAATTTGAGAAGAGATTCATGGATCTTAGTGTTGAACTCTTAGAATTGCTATTGGAAGCCATGATTTGCATATTTGAAGTAATTTTTGGAATTTTTCTATAATTTAATTAGATTGAAATGGCTCTACATCAAAAGAGAAGAGTTGAGTTTGATGAGTCTCACTTCGTCAATGCGATGGCTCAAACAATATTTACTTCCATATTTAAGGGACAGAAGTGTATACAAGATAGAGTTTTTGAAAGTCTAGGAGGAGAAATCAAACGAGTTATTGCCGAGTGGAGGTGGGAAAAATTTTGTTACACCACGAATAAAGTTGATGCAAATGTTGTGAAGGAGTTCTACGCCAATGCAATTTATTCTGGTGACAGAATCGTTCAAGTGCGTTGATTTCCTTTTTAGTTTACTGCCGCCCGCATCAACACATTTTATGAATTACCAGACTCTTATAGCTGCCAATATGAATCCTTCAGTATGATGAAGGCCCCCTGAATGATGTGATAAACTTTCTCACTGATGGCAAAGGAACATGGAAGATAAAACAGCGAGAACAGGTAAATTTTTCTGCTTCCATGCTCAATGCCACCTCTAAGGTGTGACACTATTTCATTTTCTGTACTTTGTTACCGACTTATCACCATAGTGAGGTAACTAGAGATAGAACTATTCTGAATTTCTGTATTCAAAATAGTAGAACTATAAATGTGGGGAGAATCATTCTTAAGAATATATTGACTACGGCGAGGAGTGAGACAATTGGAGCTCTAGGGCATCCTGGACTTATTTATACAATTTACAAACTTTCTGGAGTGGAGATTGGAGATGAGGAATGGGTTTACCCGATGAAACCCATTAGTAAAGCTAATTTGAAGACTTATGAATCCCATGAGAAATGGAGAACAGAGAGTAGAAGTCAAGAACCTTCTACTAGTAGAGAAGTCCCCTCCACAAGTTATGACCTTCCACCTTCTAGTTCTCCTACCCTCTCTGATTTGATGAATGGGTTGACCTTGCAGCGGAAGAGCATAGAGTTAATAAAATGAAAGGATTGGAGGTTTAGAACATTGATACGATTATGATAGTGAGTACCTTCACAGGCATTCAAATTTTGAGGTAGCTTATTATGAAGCTCAAGCCCGACACTACAGAGGTGAGCCTGATGTTACTTTTCCTGAGTGCCCCGGTATACTCAGTTTCATCCCGATCCACCTGCTGATCAAGGCGATGAAGATATAGCTTGGGATTTTGATATTGAATGAGTTGATGTACTTATAGTTGTACTTTTATTTATGTAATCTTTTTGTAATAAAAATGGATGTTTGTGTATTTGGACTTTCATTTCTATTATTATGTTGTACTTGGATAATTTTAATTTTTGTTATAAAGTTAGTGTATAGTTGAATTTGCATGTGTAGTTTAATAGATGTTGTGTAGTATTGTGGATTGTAATGTAATGTGATTTTTATTTTTGAATTTTAGTTTTAATTTTTTAGTATTGTGGTTGTGTTAGGAAATGTTGTGCTTGTTTAATGTTTTAGTTTTATACTTATTTCAAAATTTCATTACCCAAAAATTCTTCTAATAATTTATATGTGTAGAAAGCTCCTAATATTACAAACCAGGTGAAGTCAAAATTTGAGAAGGCCTGCAAAAAATTCATAATGATGAAAATGACTACAATACTAAGGTATGATTTATATTTATAGTTTTTTCTTTCCACCTGTATTATTTAATATTTAAAAATTTAAGTTTGGGGGAGGGAAGAAAAAGATTAACTATTAAATGTCCTCTATTTCAATATTTTCAAAAATTATTTATATGATTTTATGAAGTGAATTCAATTCTGGTAACTATATTTTTCTAACTTTTTAAATATTATGGTAGAATTAAAGAAATATTTTTGTAATGAAAATTAATTTTGTAACTTAAGAAATTTTAGTATAAAAGAATAAGATTATAGTTAGCTATTTAAAGTAAAGGAAACTATATCTTTAAGTATTAAGAATCTGGAAATTCATTTGAGAAGAAAAGATTGGGGCTCAATGATGTTAAACTATAAAATATTTATAAGGTAAAGGAATGCTTTGAGTTTCAAATTTAGGGAAAGAAAAGTTAAGTTCACAATCATTAAAGGCTATCCAGATATAATAATCGTCACTTGAAAAAGAAAAAAGAAAGGATTGAAAACAATCCCTGAAAAGAAAAAAAAAATATAGGATTGAAAGCAATCCACATGAAATAGAGAAAAGAAAGAAAAAAAAATGGAAGTGAGGAGAGGCTTGAGGATATGCCTAATAAAAAATTGGCTTCACTGGACCTACCTAAAGGGAAAACTTAAATACATTCCTGAACTTATATTTATGGAATAGATCTTTTACTAGTAGAGATCTCAAGAAATTCATATCATTTAAATATTCTAAGTGACTTAATATTGCAGCATATAGTCATTCTTGAAATGAATAGAGGACTAGAACTCATAAACTTGATGACTAGATAATCTTATGGCTATAGAGTTAATTCAATTACTTGAAATTTTTTTCTAAAAATCTCACAATGATATTTATTTAAATTAAACTTATAGTATTTCGGAATTAAAACTTTACTACAGTAAATCATAACTTTTATATAATACTAAAATTACTTGAAGACAAGTAATAGTTAAGTTTGGGGGATTTTGACCAGAGGAAAATATGTTGAAATTTTCATACTTATTTTATACTATTTTTGTTGATATTGCACTTTAAAGAAAGGTATTTTTGATATTTTGTCGCATGAATGATGAATTAGGGTCATTGGAGCAAAAAGCTGCAAAAAGGAGCAAATTTGGAGCGAAAAGTACCAAAATGTGCAGAATTGAACTAGGGCCCCGACGACGCCATCGACCCTGCCAACAATGAGATTTTCTCGAGACTCTAGAATTAATTCTTTATGAAGGTCAGCCGACGGCGCCCTCGAGGCCGCCGATGGCGAGGTCGGCGGTTTTGCCCAATCACCCTTTGGATAAGGCCAAATTTTGAAGGGATGCTTAGGCAACTCTTGGGAAAGCTCATCCACAACTTTAAAAGAAGATTTTAGCCAAAAATTAGAGAGGTCCTGGATGTTAGAGAGGTCTTGAAGGTTAGAGAGGTTCCATTAGTGTATAGAGAATTACTAGAGTGTCAAAATTGTGAGGAATTCTTCGAGGGATTGTAAGAGTGGAGGGAAAGTGAGAGATTTCTTCCTCCTTGCTACTTTGAAGAGGAATTCTGTGTGCTATAAAGAAAGAATGTGATTCAGTGGAACTTCAAGGAGTGTTCTTGGGGAGAAATTAGAGATAAGTTATTTACTTGTTGTAGTTTGTATGACTTTGATTTTATATATGAATTCCGAGTTTTGTTGTGTTCTCCCCATGAGATCTGAGTAGTTTTCTCTGTCTTTCTCCTTGTCTCGAGATTTGTGAAATGGTGATTTGAATTGGTAAAGCCATGAAAATGTTTAAGAAATTGTGATGATCTTTTCACTTTGATCTTAATTTACTTTCAATTTGGCTAATTGACTTGTTAAAATATGTTGAGTTTTACAACTAAAGTGAAGATTACATCCAAGATTCAGGGAGGTCAAAGCCCTTAGAAGTTGGGTGCAAATAAAAAGGAAAATAATATTATCGGGCACAGAATTGGAGATTTTAGAGTGACAGAATAAAATCCACAGTTCGGTCCTATCGTTTGGGTGCTGAAGTGTAGATGTTAGCTGTCAGGCGAGGGGAACGTGGGAGCTCCAAAGTGAGACCCGGTATCCTCCCAACCTAGTTGCAAGTTCAGTAAACAAGCGTAGGATTAGTCAATGTTCTTTATGCCTGGACCAAAGGGTAAAGAATAGGTATGCTCCTATTTGTCACAATATAATTTGAACTAATTCACTTTATCCATTCACTAAAATTTCTTGACAAGGAGAAGGATGCTTTCTTATATATTGAATATCACATTGAAACCTTCATTAGTATCATTAGTTATTTAATGATTATTAAAATTAAATATTTATTTCAATTTCCTATAAGTGACAGATAAGCAAATTGAACATCATTGTTGCGATTAAAGTATTACTTTTCTAAAATCTTAGTTTGTAGTTCTAAACCACTCCCTATGGGATCGATATCTAGGACTCCATTAGAGCCTTATATTACTTGAGCGATACGTATACTTGCGTTGATAAGTGTGACTTTACAATTATTGATAATTTATTACGTCCATATTTATCTTATATTTTTAAGCATATATAAAGTCGCGGTCAGTGGTACTATTATAGGTGCAGTCACTAATTTTTTTTAATAATTCAAATGCTTTTATGCATTCCTCATCAAAATCAAATTTTGTATCTTTTTCTAAAAGTTGGCATAACAACTTATTTATTTTAGAAAAAAATTTTATGTAGTGCCTGTAAAAACCAACATGTCCTAGGAAACTTATCACCCCTTTAACACTAGTAGGAGGTGGTAATTTTTCTATAATTTGGATTTTTATAGGATCTACCTCCATGCCGTTTTTGGAAATTTTATGCCCAAGTACAATACCTCATGTAACCATAAATTGACATTTTTCCCAATTTAACATCAGGTTGATTTTTTCACATACTTCTAGAACTTCAACTAAAAAAAAATCCCAAATAGAAAAAAATCATCCATAAACACTTCCATTCTATGTTTTATATAATTGCTAAAAATGGACATTATGTCTCTTTTAACTGTTGCAGGTGCATTACATAGTCCAAAAGACATTCTATCAAAAGCAAATGTTCCATATGGGCTTGTAAATGTTGTTTTCTCTTGATCCTCTGGAGTAATTAAAATTTTGTGATAACCAGCATCCATCTAAAAAACAATAATATTTATTCCCACCCAATCTATCTAACATTTGGCCTAGAAAGGGTAAAGGAAAGTGATCTTTTCTGGTGGCCATATTTAAATCAATGCAAATTCGCCAACCAGTTACTTTTTTTATTGACATTAATTCATTTTTCTCGTTTTATTCAGCATTCGCTCCTCCTTTCTTCGGAACACAGTGAATCGGGCTTACCCAAGCACTATCTGAAATAAAATATATAATTCCAGCATCAAACCATTTTAAAATCACTTTTTTTAACAACTTTTTTCATTATTGGGTTTAATCTTCTCTTTGGATCAACTTTAGATTCATATTGTTCATCTAATAACATTCTGTGCATACAAATTGAAGGACTAATTCCTTTAATATCTGCTAAAGTCCATCGAAAAGCCTTTTTATACTTTTTCAACATTTCTATCAACATCTGTTCTTGAATTTAAGTTAACTCATAAGATATAATAATAGACAATGTAGATGACTCTGCTAAAAGTATATACTTTAAATGGGCAGGTAATATCTTTATTCAAGTTCAAGTGGTTTAATACTTGAAGGAATAATATTTTCACTATCATTTTCAAAAAAATCTAACATTTTAAATTTGCCCTGAATATAATCCAAATCTTCTTCTTTCATTTCATCTTCATTCTAAAAAATTTCTCCTTACCTTAATTTATTTTCAAGCCGATGCTTAAACTATTCATTACTCAGATAATCAACTACTTCCATCTTGAAACATTCATTATCTTTTTCTATTGCAGGATATTTCATAGCTTTTGCTATATTAAATTTTACATCTTTATCATTAATCCTCATTATTAATTCTCCTTTTTGCACATCTATTACAACTCTTCTTGTTGCAAGAAATTGACTCCCTAAAATAATAAGAATCTCTTTATGTTCCTCCATATTCAATACTATAAAGTCTATAGGGAAAATAAATTTATCCACTTTTACTAGTACATCCTCTATTACTCCTTTTGGATAAGTTATTGATCAATCAGCTAATTAAAGAGTTACAGTAGTATGGGAAATTTCTCCCAAATCCAAACATTTAAAGATTGATAAAGGCATAAGATTGATACTCGCTCCTAAATCACATAAAGCTTTTCCATAAAACTTTTTTACCAATTGCATAAGATATAGTAAAGCTATCAAGATCTGTTAATTTTTCAAGAAGCTTTTTTGAATAGTTGTGCTACACTCTTCACTGAGTGCAACGGTCTGATGATCTGTAAACTTTCTTTCCTTATTTAGTACATCCTTCATAAATTTCACATAACTTGCAATTTGTTTCAAAGCTTCAACAATAGGAATATTTATCGTTATTCTTCTATTTCATTCTTTGAGTAAATAGAGGTAATGGTTTTTATAAAGGAATCTGTGTTTGTTCATTTTCATGTTGATCATTTTCCATTTCTTCCTTCTCTTCATCAACTTCAGTTTCTCTTTGGTTCCCTGTTTCAACTTCTTTTCTACTTCGTAATTGAATATCTTTAATTTGCTCTTTATTTTGATCTTTTGGATTAACTTCCATAGTACTCAGAAGAATTCCAGAAGGTCTGTTACTAAGTAAATTAATATGTCTTAACTGATTTTCAATATTTCTAATAGTAGCCCCTTGATTCTGTATTTGATTTCCCATATTCAACATCACTTCTTCCATCGTCAACTTCTTTTCCTTAACTTGTGGGGTTGGAGTTAAATCTCGGAGGATAATAAGGTTGATAATTAGGATTTTCTTGATTGTTCAAATTTTTGGATGGATTCGCCGAATTGTTATAAATATTCCAACTAAAATTTGGTTGATTTTTCCATTCAGGGTTAAAATAGTTAGAATAGGGATTGTTCTTGTGATTATTTGTAACATTTAAAGTTTCATAAGATGATTGAGTAACAATAATCTGTCCTAGTAAATTTTCCTCTAATACTAAGGGTATTTAAGAATAGTTCACTTCTATTTGATCAATCTTTTTAGAAATAACAGCAATTTGAGATACCAAAATATACATTCCATCAGAATCGTGAATACTGGCAACTCTCTTAGGATTTACCCTTTCAGATGGACATTGACAATTGTTAGTAGCCATTTTTTCAATTAAAGAATATGCTTTATCAAAAGGTTTTGACATTAATAATCCACCCACAGCAGCATCTATAATAGATCTATGTGATCCTACTAATCTATTGTAAAATGTTTGAATTATTAACCAATCTGGTAAAGCATGGTGTGGACACTTTCTAAGAAGATCTTTAATTCTTTCCCAGGCTTCATATATTGATTCCCCTTCAAATTGACAAAAGGATGTAATATCATTTCTAAGCTTAGCAGTTTCCGAGGGTGGAAAATATTTAACTAAGAATTTTTATGATAGTTCTCCCCAAGTTCTAATAGAATCAGGTGCTAATGAATTTAACCAAGTCTTGGATTTATCTCTTAATGAAAAAAAAAAATTCTAAGCCTAACAACATCATTAGACACTCCTTCATATTTAAAGGTAGCACAAATTTCAAGAAAACTAGCAAGATATAAGTTAGGATCTTTAGTAGGTGATCCTCTAAACTGATTATTTTGTACTATTTGGATAATAGCAAGTATAAGTTAAAATGAATTAGCAGCAACATCAGGATTTTGAATAGTCAAGTGAAGTTCATATGCTGTCGGATTCGCATAATCTTTTAAAGGTCTTTGTTGATTCTCATTTATTGGATTATCTAAGTTGTTTGCCATTTCTTTTAAATTTTAAATTTCTCTTTATTGTTTTCTAATATTTCTAATAGTACACTCTAATTCTGAATCATAAGGTACTAAACCTTTAGCTCTAATATTTCACATAAACAAATAAAGTAGCAAAGTAAAATTCTAAAAAAAACACTCTTAAATAAAAATATATTTCTTTTTGGATTTTTGATTTTTATATTTTTTTGCATTTTTATGGTATATAAATTATCTTTAAATTTTCTAATTTATCAAAACTATTTAATTTAACCGTTACCTTCCCGATTTTTGGGCGCCAAAAACTTGATCCCGATTTTTATATGTAAGGATTTATGAAGTTGATACCACTACGATGCCAAAAACTTGATCCGTGTACTAAAATTAAGTTATGTAAAATATATATAAGTATAGGAAATTATTAGTGGGATTCTACGCAAGTATATGTATCATTATCTAGTAATAATGGACTTTCTATTTATGCCCAAAATATTGATCCCACGGGGAAGGTTTAAATTTGCAATGATAAATTTTACTAGGAAATTCATAGAAAGTCAAACAAAATTACTGTCACTAATTTTGAATGTTGAGATAAAAACTAAATTACTTAACTATTAGCAAAGCAAAAATGCAAGATTTAAACAATAACTGCTAATTTGCTAACTATGTTTATGTAATGAAGATTTCTTTTGTCAAAAAAACATTCTTCCTTCTACAATGAGGTTTTGGTGAAATGAGATGAGATAAATGTTTATAATATGTATTGTGTCAATAAGAGCAGTTTTAATTCTCTACCCTGATATAGTGCATAGAAAATCATTAGCTAATCTCAGGTTTAGTCCCTAAATCTGTGGTTAGGCTAGGAGGATACCGACTCCCACTCTAAAGCTCCCACTTCCCTTCACCTGAAGGCTAACTCTAGCGTTAGTTTTTGAACAGTAAGACCAATTTGGGGATTTTATTCTGTCGACCTAAAGATTCTCCAATTCTAAACCCAACAAAGAATATTTCCTTATTTATTTACACTTAATTCCATGAACGAATTTCTCCTTCATGAAATCAAATGTGAGCCTCACTCTGTTGTAGAACTCATACTCGATTTCCCAGACCATATATTTCACAACACATTTTAACAATTCAATTGGCCAGGTCAAAAATTAAATTAAGTTTGGAGTTGAAAAATCATCACAATTTATTTTATATTTTAATATTGGCACATCAATGTTATCTTTTCATTTCACCATATCTCAGAGCAGGGAAAAAGATAGAGGAAACTACTCAGACTTCATGAGAAAGATACAATAAAACACAAATTTCATACGTAAATGGAAGTTCATACAATAGTAATAAACCAACAACACTTATCTGAAACTCTTTCTCTAAGCAATTCCCTTGTGTCTTACCTTAGAAATGCAGGAAGAAGATATCTCTCACTTTTCTCCTTCTCCAACACTATTATACAAAGTTTCACACTTAATCACACCACACAAACTCTAAATTATAAAATAAAACTCACTAATTGACTCTAATGTGGTGGTGGGATGAAAATGGGTTATGAAGAATGGCAAAAAAGGAGCGTGGTTGAACGTTGTGGAGCGAAAAGAAATGTGTAGGAGTGAAGGAGTCTAAGAGTGAATGAGTGAAGGATTCTAGGAGTGAAGCAGTGAAGGAGTCTATTTCCTGATGAATTTTGGCCCCAAATAGTGCCTAGGGTTAGTTCTTCAGGAGGTGCCTCCAAAATCTTTTCAAAAATCATCCAAATACGTCGAATCTTCTAGAAACATGGGCTGAATCGACAGTGGCACCATCAGCACCATTCTGGCTCTGTTGGTGCCAGTGTCCCGCAATTTAATTCGCTGCTTTCTATTTAAAGGAGTCGTCGATGCTCTTCTGGCACTGTCGGCGCTGAGTAAAATTCTCAGTCCGTTTTGTTGTTCTGTGTAGTCAGCGCTGCCATTGGCACAGTCAATGTTGAAGATTTCTTCAAAAGCGTCATTTTGACTCCAAATTCCATCCTTTTTGCTTTAAGTCCTAAAAATCAACAACCTGCAAAAACAAATCCAAATTTCCTTCCATTAAAGTGCAATATCACTAAAAATAAGTATAAAATATTGGTATAAAAATGCATATATTTTTGGTGCATCAGCGATTCAGAGCTTCGTAGTGTTATCGTGTGGCGTAGGCAGGCTTGAAGTTATTCACAAATGTATTTTGGTTTTACGCCGGATATATTATGGAATGGCAGCACAGTTGATACATCGAAAATATATGCATTTTTAGACCCTTATTTTATACTCATTTTTTGTGATATTGCACTTTAATGGAAGGTATTTTGATGTTTTCTTGCAGGTTGTTGATTTCTAGGGCTTAAAGAAAAAAGAAAGCAAAAAGGATGAAATTTGGAGTCAAAATTACCTTTTTGAAGAAATTTTCAGTGCCAGCAACACCGAGGTCAACGTTGACGGTGCCGAACAACTTAAGGCTGGAGATTTTTACTCAACACCGATGAATCAAGACCAACATCAATGGTGCCAAAGGTGGTGCAGACCCCATTTCTAGAAGGTTCTATGTATTTGGACAATTTTTTGAAGATTGTTTGGAGGCACCTCTTGGAGAACCAACCTTGGCTTCTATTTGAGGCCAAATTTCATCAGAAAAAGTGCTCCTCTACGTTTTTCACTCATCTACATTTTTCACTCATCTACGTTCATTTTTCGCACCACATCATTCCATTCCACTACCATATTGGAGTCAATTTTTTATTTTTCTTTCATAGTTTAAAATTTTTATGGTAAGATTTGGTGTGAAACTTTCTGTAAGAGTGTTGGAGAAGGAGAAAAATGAGAGATATTTTCTTCCTACATTTCTAAGGAAAGGCTACAAAGGATTTGCTTTAAGAAAAAGTTTTTAGATAAGTATTGTTTATTTATCAGTGTTGTATGAACTTTCTTTTATATATGAAATTTGTGTTTTTTTATTTCTTTCTCATAAAGTCTGAGTAGTTCCCTCTTTCTTTCTCCCTACTCTGAGATATGGTGAAATGAAGAGACAATATGGATGTGCTAATATTAAAGTGTAAAATAAATTGTGATGATTTTTCAACTCCGAACTTAATTTACTTTTTGATCTGGCCAATTGAATTGTTAAAATGTGTTGTGAAACACATGATCCAGAAAATGGAGTATAAGTTCTATAACAGAGTGAGGGACGCATTTGATTCCATGGAGGAGAAAATTGTTCATAGAATTAAGCGCAAATAAATAGGGAAATTTTCTTTGTTGGGTGTAGAATTGGAGAACCTTTAGGGCGACAGACTAAAATCTTCAATTCGGCCTTATTGTTTAAAAACTGAAGCATGAGCTAGCCCTCATGTTAAGGGAAGTGGGAGCTCTGGAGTGGGAGCCAGTATCCTCCAAGCATAGCCACGGTTTTAGGGACTAAACACTAAGATTAGCTAATGATTTTCTATGCACTGTATCAGGGTAGAGAATTAAAATTGCTCATATTTGGCACAATACTTATTATGAACATTTATATCATCTAATAACCATAACCTCATTGTAGTGGGAAGGACGCTTTTTCATAAAAGAATCTTCGTTACGAATATATAGTTAAAAAATTAATATTTATTATTTTAAACTTTGCATTTTTGATTTGATAAAAGTTTAGAAATTTAATTTTGATTACATCTCAAAAATTGAAATTAGTGATAGTGTTTTTCATTGACTTTTTGTGAATTTCCTTGCAAATTTATCATTTCCAATTTAAACCTTCCCCGTGGGATCAATATTTGGGACTTAAATAAAAAGTCAATTTTTACTTGATAATGATACATATACTTGCATAACATCTAAATATTAATTGATTATACTTATTTAAATTTTACATAATCTATCAAAACAAAAAAATCGGATCAAGTTTATGCAAAATATTGGATCTGAAGGTTTAATACCTTACGATTCAGAATTAGAACGTACTATTAGAAAAATTTGAAAACAACAATGAGAAATTAAAAATTTATAAGAAATGGAAAATAACTTAGATAATCCAAAAAATGAAAATCGACAAAGACCTTTAAAATATTATGCGAATCCGACAACAGATGAACTTCACTTGACTATTCAAAATCCTGATATTACTGCAAATTCATTTGATCTTAAAACTGTTATTATCCAAATGATACAAAATAATCAATTTGGAGGATCACCTACTGAAGATCCTAACTTACATCTTGCTAGTTTTCTTAAAATTTGTGCTACATTTAAATATGACAAAGTGTCTAATGATGTTGTTAGGCTTAGACTTTTTCCTTTTTCATTAAGGAATAAAGAAAAGGCTTAGTTTAATTCGTTAGCACCTGGATCTATTAGAACTTGGGGAGAACTATCACAAAAATTCTTGGCTAAATATTATCCAACCTCGAAAACCGCTAAGCTTAGAAATGATATTACATCTTTTTGTCAGTTGAAAGGGAATCAATATATGAAGCCTAGGAAAGATTTAAAGATCTTCTTAGGAAGTGTCCACATCATTTTTTACCAAATTGGTTAATAATTAAAACATTTTACAATGGATTAGTAGGATCACTGAGATCTATTATAGATGCTGTTGCAGGTGGTTCATTAATGTCAAGATCTTTTAATGAACCGTATTCTTTAATTGAAGAAATGACTACTAATAATTTTCAATGGCCGTCTGAAAGGGTAAATCCTAAGAAAGTAGCTAGTATGCATGATTCTGATGCAATGTCTATTTTGGCATCTCAAATTGGTGATATTTTTAAGAAGATTGATCAAATGAGAATGAATTATTCTCAAGTACCCCCAGTATTAGAGGAGAATTCAGTAAGACAGATTATTTATACTCAATCATCTTATGAAATTTTAAATGCTATAAATAATCAAAATAATAATCCCTATTCTGATTATTTTAACCCTGGTTGGAAAAATCACCCTAATCTTAGTTGGAATAATTATAATAATTCAGTGAATCCATCCAGAAATTTGAACAATCAAGAAAATCCTAATTTTTAACCTTATTATCCTCCGAGATTTAACTCCAACCCTAACCCACAAGTTAAGGAAAGAAGTTGACGATGGAAGAAGTAATGTTGAATATGGAAAATTAAATATAGAATCAAGGGGCTACTATTAGAGATATTGAAAATAAATTATGACATATTGCTACTGCACTTAGTAATTGACCTTCTGGAATTCTTCAAAGTACTGTGGAAGTTAATCCAAAAGATCAAAATAAAGAGCAAATTAAAGCTATTCAATTTCAAAGTGGAAAAGAAGTTGAAACAAGGATCTAAAGAGAAACTGCAGTTGATGAAGAAAAGGAAGAAATGGAAAATGATCAACAAGCAAATGAACAAACACAGAACCTTGTAGAAAAACCATTACCTCTGTTTCCTCAAAGACTAAAATAGAAGAATAAAGATAAAAAATTTACAAAGTTTTTGGAAATCCTTAAGAAGTTAACGATAAATATTTCTTTTGTTGAAGCTTTGGAACAAATGCCAAGTTATGCTAAATTTATGAAGGATGTATTAAACAAGAAAA
>NEWO01000090.1:1521278-1548513 GCA_003013225.1 Phalaenopsis aphrodite
AAAAAAGCTTCATGAAAAATTAAGAGATCTTGGTAGTTTTACTATACCTTGTGCAAATGGAGAAAAGTTTTACGGAAAAGCTTTATGTGATTTAGGAGCGAGTATCAATCTTATGCCTTTATCAATTTTTAAATGTTTAAATTTGGGAGAAATTTCACCTTTTACTGTAACACTTCAGTTAGCTGATCGATAAATAACTAATTTAAGAGGAGGTATAGAAGATGTGCTAGTAAAAGTGGATAAATTTATTTTCCCCATACACTTTATAGTATTGAATGTGGAGGAAGATAAAGAGATTTCCATTATTTTAGGGAGACCATTTCTTGCAATAGGGAGAGCTGTAATATATGTGCAAAAAAGAGAATTTATGATGAGAGTTAATGATCAAGAAGTGAATTTTAATATAGCAAAAATTATGAAATATCCAGAAATAGAAAAAGATAATGAATGTTTCAGAATGGAAGTAGCTGATTACCTAAGTAATGAGCATTTTAAGAATGAATTCAAAGATAAATTAAAGCAAGGAGAAATTTTTGATACTGAAGATAAAGTAAAAGAAGAAGATTTAGATTATATTTTGGGAAAATTTGAAGCATTAGACTTGCTAGAAAATAATAGTAAAAATCTCATTCCTTCAAGTATTAAACGACCTGAACTTGAATTAAAGATATTACCTGCCCATATAAAATATGTATTTTCAGGAGAGTCATCTACATTGCCTGTTATAATATCTTCTGAATTAACTAAAATTCAGGAATAAAAGTTGATAGAGATGTTGAAAAAGTATAAAAAGGCTTTTGGATGGACTTTAGCAAATATTAACAGAATTAGTCCTTCAATTTGTTTGCATAGAATTTTATTAGATGAACAATATGAACTTAAAGTGGATCCTCAGAGAAGATTAAACCAATAATAAATAAAGTTGTTAAAAAAGAGATTTTAAAGTGGTTAGATGCTATAATTATATATCTTATTTCAGATAGTGCTTGGGTTAGCCCAATTCACTGTGTTCCGAAGAAAGGAGGAGTGCCTGTTGAAGAAAATGAGAAAAATGAATTAATATTAATAAGATAAGTAACTGGTTGGCGAATTTTTATTGACTATTGAAAACTAAATATGGCCACCATAAAATAACACTTTCCTTTTCCCTTTCTAGATCAAATGTTGGATAGATTGGCTGGGAACAAATACTATTGATTTTTAGATGGATATAACCAGATATCACCAAATTCCACATGCTCTAGAGGATCAAGAGAAAACAACGTTTACAAGCCCATATGGAACAATTTCTTTTCGTAGAATGCCTTTTGTGCCATGCAATGCACTTGCAATATTTCAAAGATGCATGATGCCAATTTTTAGAAATTTTATAGAGTACGGAATGGAATTTTTTATGGATGATTTTTCTATATTTGGGACTTTGTTTGAGTTATGTCTTAATAATTTAGAAAAAAGTTTTAGAGATGTGTGAAAAAATCAACCTAGTCTTAAATTGGGAAAAATGTCAATTTATGGTTGTAGGAGGTATTGTTCTTGGGCATAAAACTTCTAAAAAGGCATGGAAGTAGATCCTGCAAAAATCCAAGTTATAAAAAAATTACCACCTCCTAATAATGTTAGAGGGGTGAGAAGTTTTCTAGGACATGCTAGTTTTTACAGGCGCTACATAAAATTTTTTTCAAAAATAACTAAACCCCTATGCCAACTTTTAAAAAAAGATATGAAATTTGATTTTAATGTGGAATGCATAACAACATTTGAATTATTAAAGAAAAAATTAATCACTACGCTTGTAATAATATCACCTGACTGGGAGAAACCATTTGAAATAATGTGTGATGCTAGTGATTATGCTATTGGGGTTGTATAAGGACAAAGGCACGACAAAGTTTTTAAAGTTATAATTATGGTAGTAAAACTCTAAATAATGCTCAAATTAATTATACTAATACTGAAAGAGAGTTTTTAGCTATTGTTTATGTCTTTGATAAATTTAGATCTTATTTAATTTAAACTAAATGTATAGTGCATACAGATCATTCTGCTATTAAATACTTGATGCAAAAGAAGGATGCTAAACCAAGATTAATTAGATGGATACTTCTATTGTAAGAGTTTGATTTTACCGTGGTAGAAAGAAAGGGAAATGATAATTAAATAGCTAATCATTTGTCTAGAATAGAAATAGAAATATTAACTAATTTTGCAAATGAAATTTTAGAAAATTTCCCTAGTGAACATTTATATAGTATTGATGAAATGGATGTACCGTGGTATGCTGATATAGTAAACTATATTTTAAGTGACATTCTACCACCTGATATTAAGAATCCACAATTAATGAAATTTATCTATGATTTGAAAGACTATTTTTGGGATGACCCATATTTATATAAATAATGTAAATATTTAATTACTAGAAGATGTGTGCCTTATGAAGAAACTTAGCAGATTATTCAAAGATGCCATGATTCTAAATTTGGAGGATATTTTGGAATAAATAGAACTGCATATAAAATTTTGCAAGCTGGATTTTATTGGCCTACTATTTTTAGAGATGTTAATGAATATATTAAAACATGCGATAGATGTCAACGAGTAGGAAATTTTTCCAGAAGAAACGAAATGCCTCTAAATTACATATTAGAAGTTGAAATTTTTGATGTGTGGGGATTAGACTTTATGGGACCATTTATGCCTTCATTTGGAAATTTATATATATTTTTTGCTGTTGATTATATGTCTAAGTGGATTGAAGCTATTGTTGTGCCTAAATGTGTCTCTATGAGTGTTTCTAAATTTTTAATTAAAAATATTTTTACAGGAAATAGAATGCCAAGGATATTGATCAATGAAAGAGGATTTGTTAATCATGGAGTGATCAATTCTACTGGTCTGATTGATAAAATCATTCTGCAAAGGCGTTAGGAAGTTCTGTGTTACACTACATCTGTGGTTGTCATACCTGTGGTGAAAGAGTTTTATGCAAACTTACATGGAATGACACAAAGTGTTGTCTTCGTACAAGGTAAGGCCGTACCATTTACTCCTGCAAGGATTAATGAATTGTATATGATAGACAACATTCCAATCTGTCATTATATAAATTTCATTCGTACACGAGATTTGATGCAAGTCGTGTATAATCTTTTGACAGATGAAAGTAATATGCTGGAGATACGAGATGAAGGATATGTTAGTTTCTCCACTTCATTACTTAATCAAATTTCAAAGCAATGTCATTTCTTTATTTCCACAAAATTACTTCCTACTATGAAAATTAGTAGAGTCACCAAAGAATGTGTTATTTTAAATTACTACATTCAAATGGAAAAACCCAATGATATAGGGTCTATTATATTTAAATCTATTATGGGTATCCTTACTAATGGACCAATTTATGGACTTAGGCATCCATCTACCATCTTTTTTATTTGCAGTCAAGCCCAAGTTCCATATGAAAGTTGGGAAAAGACTTTTTTACCTTGGGAGCCCATGAATCCTATAGATGAGAATTATTGTGGAAACAAAAATGAAGTATTAGAAGTCATCGTAGATCAATCTTCACATGCTTCAACTCCATTTATACAACCAACAGTTGGAAGTTCACTTGCTTTGGAAAAGTAATTGAAGAAAATTGAAAAGGAACTTCAGAGTATTATGAATGCAGTAGGAAATCTTAAATACCTTTTTGATCACCTAGATTGGAGAATGAAAGAAAATTTTGATCACGCTGGAACTTTTGAAGCAGGATTAGTTCAGATGTTTAAAGAAAATAGGTGGATCGAAGAAAATTTGATAGATCAATGCCCGTACCAATCCTTCTACAACTTATATGTTCATTACCAATCTATCGGTGATATCAGAGGAGGAGAAAGCACTAAAGAAGTGGCGTAATAATTGAAGATTTTAAATTCTCTATTTATTTTGGAACATTATATATATTTAGTGTACTTGTGTGGACTTAATTTGGTTTGGTTTGTTTGTTTTTTTGCTTTAGAATTCTGAACTTTTATTATGTGTATAGTTTTGTGACATCGTTTAGTGTTGTGGCTCGATTTTGATGCCGATTTATAATTAGTTTCTTTAATATGTGTGATTGTGTAATTAAAAAAATTGTGTTTTAAAAAGTGTACTTTCATATATAAAAGTTAGTTTGTTGTTGTTTGTAAAAATTTGTGTTGGTGAATTGTTTTTTTTTTTGTGAATTATTGTTAGATAAAAATTTGTGCTTAAAATACTAAAAATTTTGGAGTAAGTAGATAGGAAAGTTGAAAATGAAAAAAGAACAAAATATGAAATTTTTGGGCCTTCAGCGCCGACGGCGCCCTCGACCCGATAGCAGATTTTAACCCTAAAAAATTTGTAATTTTTACTATGGCCACCATTTTTACGCTTAAGTCAACATCAACCTTCGGTTTGGATGGTTAGGGCTTGATTGTAGTCGAATTTGAGGCGATTTAGAGGCTAAAAGACTTCGTATTTCATCCTCTCTACGTTAGAGCTACACTTTAAACCAAAATTTCTTTTATTTTCACAAAGGATTTATCTCACATTGCTTGGATCCGAAAATATGAAATTTTTTTTTGAGAAAATCTATTGGTGATGAACTCTTATATAGTGATTTGAAGTTTAAAATGTTTTACAATTTGATTTTTGAAATTTCAAAATTTATTTAGATTTTTCAAAATTTTCTAGATTTCCTATGATGCCTAGATCGAGCAAATGGAAAGTAGAATATGACGAGCAAAGATTTGCTAGCTTTAGAGCTAGTGCTCGATTTCATAGAATTTGTGAAAATAAGAAATTAATTCAAGATCGAGGTTTTAAAAATCCTGGAGGAGAAGTTGAACGTTTGATTATTGCTCGACAATGGGAAAACTTATGCTATTTTACTGCCGATGCGATAGCTGGGATTGTAATGGAATTTTAAGCCAACCTTCCTACAGCTTCGGATGATTATGTATTTGTTTGTAGAAAAAAGGTAGAATTTACTCCAAAAAAAATAAATGAGTTTTATTCTGTAGAAGATGTGTATAGATGCCAGTATCATTATTTTTCTTTTACAAATCAGGCTATAGATGAAGTTATTTCTTTTCTGACTACTGAGAAAGGGGCTTGAAAAATAAAAAGTAAACTTTCCACGTACTAGTTTAAATGTAGTATCTAAGGCCTGACATTATTTTATTACTAGAAGAATCTTTCCGACGAACCATCGTAGTGAGTGAGGTGACCAAAGTTAGAGACATCTTGAACTACTGTATTCAACAAGTTATGAACAAAAATGTTGGCTATATTATTTATATGAAAACTCAATTTATTGCTCTGGAAGAGACTTCCGGTGGATTGACAAACTTTTCTCTTATTTACACACTTTGTGAGCAGGCAGGAGTTTATTTTAGACGTGATGAGGAGAGGATTAAGCCTCAGAGACCTATTGGGCTTGCAAACATCAAGAAATATGAATCTCATGGTGACTGGAGATTTGGCAGTAAGGCTAGAGATATTCCTTCTATCTCTCATGGACCTACTTTTAGTGACCCCAGTAATAAAGAACTTTTTGATCAAATGATGATACAACAGGGAGATATTTTGAGGATGGATTATAGGATGCATAATATGGAAGACAGAAATGCTTACACTGATGACATGATTCTACAAAAATTTGAGTATGATACTGCTTATGATGATGCTTTAGTTAGATACCTGAAGGGAGAACATTCAGTTCAGTTCCCTGTTCACCCCGTGTTTACTCCATATCAACAACAGAAGTTGGATGTAGATGAAGACAAAGATGATATTAACTAGTGATCTTTTTGTTTATATTTTTTTGTTTGTACTGTGTGATTGTATTGTTTGTGTTGTGATGTTTTTTAGACTTTGTTTGTTATGTTATATGAAACTATAATGTGGAATACTGTTTTCATTTTTAGAATTTAGTTTAGTTATGTTGTTATTTTCATCACTTTGTTCTATTTTGTGATTAGCGCTTTCTCAGCAAATTTTATATGTATTATGTGCAATTTATTGTTTTTAGCCTTGTAATTTTTCATTTTAGCACCTGCAGTATTTTCAAAATTTATGTTCCAAAATCAGAATCTTCAACAGGTATAAATTTTTTTTAAGTGTTTAATGCTTTCTTTTACTCTTCATTTTTAAAGCTTTTCTTGTAAAATTTTTTTAAAAATTTATGTTTGGGAGGGGAGAAGAAGAAAAATCATTTTTAGAAAGAGAGAAAGAAATTAATTTTATTTGTCCTCAATTATATTTTCAAAATTTTAAATTTAAAATGACCTTTGGTATTAGAGGTTAACTTTAGACAACTATATTTGTGTTTCTAAATCTATAGTAAATTTAAGAAAAAATATTCAATAATAAAGGTTAATTCTAGGGGCTAAGATATTTGGTAAAAGAGAATAAGACTATGTTTTTCTTTTTTTAGTAAAAGAAATTTGTATTTTTGAAGTATTAAAAATCTTAAAAGATTCATGTAAAATGAAAAGAATTAAACTTTATGAAATCTTTAAGTTAATATAAATTAGTTAAGTGAAGAAATTTAAAAAGTTTTTAACTTTAAGAAAAGGATAGTGAAGTTAAAAATCATTAATGACTATCCAGATATAGTAATCTTGACATATACAAAAAAAACAGAAGAAAAGAAAGAAAGAATAGAAAAAGGGGATTAAAAATGACCCTGAAAAGAAAAGGAAAAGAAAAAAAATATATGTAGAGAAGTTTGAGGAGATGCCTAATTAAAAATTGCCTTCAGTTGAATTAACTTAATGAAAAAGACTTGAACACATTTTCTAATAATTTTATTTGAATTTTAACTTAATTATTAATAAATTTTTATGAAGTTCTTTTTCATATGAATTTGCTAGGTGACTTTATAACAACTTATAATTTTTCTTGAAAGAAATAGAGGTTCAGAAACTTTGACTTAATTATTGAAAATCTTTACACCTTTAGTATTAACTAGAGTTGTTTTGACTTTTTCTTAAGTTATACTATTATATTTGGAAAACTAAAATATGGAAGTCTAAAAGTTAAGGTCTTTATCATAAGTCATATTTTTTTTATGTAGTAAAAGAGTTACTTGAGGACAAGTAACATGTAAGTTTGGTGGATTTTGATACACAAAAAATATATGTATTTTTAGACCCATATTTTGTACCTATTTTTGATGATATTGCACTTTAATGGAAGGTATTTTGATGTTTTCTTGCAAGTTGTTGATTTTTAGGGCTTAAAGAAAAAAGAAAGCAAAAAAGATGAAATTTAGAGTCAAAATGACGTTTTTGAAGAAATGCTCAGCGCCGGCAACGCCGATGGCGTAGAACAAATTAACGCGAAGATTTTTTACTTAGCGCCGATGGTGCCAGACTAGCGCCGGCGGTGCCAAAGGTGTTGTAGACCCCGTTTCTAGAAGGTTTGATGTATTTGGACAATTTTTTGAAGAGTTTTTGGAGGCACCTCTTGGAGAATAAACCTTGGGCTCTATTTGGGGCCGAATTTCATCGGAAAAGGAGCTCTTCTATGTTTTTCACTCCTCTACTTTCATTTTTCGCACCACATCATTCCATTCTACTTCCATACTGGAGTCAATTAGTGATTTTTCTTTTATAGTTTAGAGTTTTTGTGGTAAGATTTAGTGTGAAACTTTCTGTAAGAGTGTTGGAGAAGAAGAAAAGTGAGAGATATCTTCTTCCTGCATTTCTAAGGAAAGGCTACAAAAGATTTGCTTTGAGAAACAATTTTCAGATGAGTGTTGTTTGTTTATTAGCATTTTATGAAATTTATTTTATATATAAAATTTGTGTTTTTTTATTTATTTTTCATGAATTTTGAGTAGTTCCCTCTATCATTCTCCTTACTCTGAGATATGGTGAAATGATGAGATAATATGAATGTGCCAATATTAAATTATAAAATAAATTGTCATCATTTTTCAACTTCGAACTTAATTTACTTTTTGATATGTCCAATTGAATTGTTAAAATGTGTTGTGAAACATATGATCTGGGATGGAGTATTAGTTCTACAACAGAGTAAGGATCACATTTGATTCCATGAAGGAGAACATCGTTTATGGAACTAAGTGCAAATAAATAGGGAAATATTTTTTTTGGGTGTAGAATTGGAGAACCTTTAGGGTGACAGACTAAAATATCCAATTCAATCTTAGTGTTTAAAAACTGAAGCGAGAGCTAGCCTTTAAGTGAAGGGAAGTGGGAGGTCTGGAGTGGGAGCTGTCGGTATCCTCCTTGCCTAGCTACAAATTTAAGGACTAAACACTGAGATTAGCTAATGATTTTCTATGCATTGTATCAGGGTAGAGAATTAAAATTGCTCCTATTTGGCACAATACTTATTTTGAACATTTATCTCAAATAATTTTACCATAGCCTCATTGTAGTGGGAATGATGCTTTTTCATATAAGAATCTCTGTTACAGAAACATAGTTAATAGATTAGTATTTACTGTTTTAAATTTTACATATTTGATTAGATAATTGTTTAGAAATTTAATTTTGATTACATCTCAACAACTGAAATTAGTGACAGTGGTTATAATTGACTTTCTGTAAATTTCCTAACAAATTTGTCATTTCTAATTTAAACCTTCCCCGTAGGATCGATATTTGGGGCTTAAATAGAAAGTCCATTATTACTTGATACGATACGTATACTTGCATAAAATCTAAATACTAATTTATTATATTTAATTAAATTTTACATAATCTATCGCAACAAAAAGTCATATCAAAGCCTTATGGCTAGACCCTAGGCTTCTAAAAAAGAGAATCAGAACTCATAAAAAATGAGGTCAACAAATAGACCCTCAATTGATGTGGTCTACTGGATAAGCACACCGCATGTATTGGTGTTGATCGAGGTGCCGAACAAAACCAACACAATTACTTAAGCCAACTTGCTTAAAATAGAGTTGAGAATCGAATGAGATTTCAAATTGAGCAAATTGAGCTCAAATTAAAGATGTTAGAAAGTTTCTACTATGGAATTAGTAAGCAAACTCTAAAATTGAAGTTGTGAATTCAAGTTCTAAAATTCAAATGTTGATTTGATTTATTTTTATCTTGATTTCATTTTCTTTTGTTGTTTCTTTTTTGTTTTGTTTAACTTTATGGGTTTTGACAAGTTTTAAATATAATTTAACAAAAATGATATATTGAGAAGAAAAGCATTGAGACTCACATCCATGTTAAGAGCTGGTATGAAGAGATATGCTTCATTAGAGAGGAAAGCACTAGGACTCACATCCAACCCAAGAGGTAACAAAAGTGGAGATTGTACTATGCTGTGGAGAAAAGTTTAGGAATTTGGTATTCTAACCCAAGAGAGAGTGAAAGGTTGTGACATTAGGAAGGGAGGTCTGGAGACATGGAATCCCAACCCAAGAGGCGACAAAAAATATCACTCCATAGGGAAAGAAGGTCCAGGGGACGTGGTATTCCAACCCAAGCAGAAGTGGAAGGGTGTCACATTAGGAAGAGAGGTCCAGAGATGTAGTATCCCAACTTAAGTTGTGATAGGAAATATCACTCCATTGGGAAGGAAGGTCTAGGGTACGTGTTATTCCAACCCAAGAGTAAGTGGAAGGGAGTCACATTGGGAGGTGAGGTTCGGAGACTTCGTATCCCAACTCAAGAGGTGAGTGACGGGAAATTGGGGCTAGGAAATATTATGATGCCTTGATCCATTTGAGGGGGTCTTACTCCTATCCTCCAACTTCTGGAAAATTTGTGAAACATGTGGTTATGGGGATCTTGTGAGTGTATAGTTTTATGAGTGTCAATGTTAAATTTTGTGGAAGTTGTGAAGGTGCTTTGAATTTGATGATTGTTAAATATGCAGAGTTGTATTAAGGCATTTTTTTTATCAAGTTTCTATATTATTTCATTTTTTTATTTAAAATTATTTTAATTTTGAGTCGTTGTCAGTGTTATTTTGTGTGTTTTTTATTGTATGACTTTTGTATCATTCTTTGTTCATTGTTATTTGTTGGACTGAATCCAAGGTTGAGTTTAACAACATTGAATTATTCACACATAGTGGCAAAAAAAAACTTTGCTGCCTTCCGAAAATCTGTCACATCAAAATGCATTCTGATCATGCTATCTGGTGTACATCAAGAAATGTGTAAAAGCAATATCTATCTCTGAAATTTTATCTCAATTTCCAAATCATCTCCCAAGTTACCCGACTAATTGGAGTTATGAGGAGGCCTTTCATATACGCTTAGAGATGTGCTATCTCACATCTCCAAAGGTTGTAGTCCATCAAGTTCTTGGTCAAAAAGGCAACCAAATGGCTCTTTACTGTCATCCATCCTCTTGAAAGTGATGGACACTCTTCTTCACGGCACCCTGGAATGCAATGCTTCGCCAAACTGGCTCCATTCCATTTAAGCACTAAAATATATCCCACTAGCAAGGGGATGTCAACTGGTCCTTGTAGCTCACCTGGTCCAACAATCCTTTGTTCTTTTTTGAGCAAGATGTTTCATTTGTTGATGAAGGATATTGTACAGAATGAACTTTCAAAATCATGATGATTTATATGCTGTAGAATGCAATCCCCCTCCTCATAAATGTTGATATACAATTATTGTGGACACAGTCTACTGGAAGGACATGCTTGAATGTCATTCTTTTAACTATCTTTTTTTTATCACCAAAGGCATTAGATGTACTTCATCACATCTTATGATGCCTAGAGGATTCTTCTCACTGCTGATAGTGAAGTTGTAACAGCATCTACGCTCAATATTGATTCATCCTTTTCTACGATTTAAAATATGTTCTTCTCCTCAAGTGGCTTGCCAGACCAAAGTGCCTGAGGTTGAACACGCAATCCATTTTTCTTTCGTCCTCTTGCTCCGAGAAGATGTCAATATGCTTTACTTGTATCAGCTTAAAATGCTTAAAACTTCACCCGCACACTCTCTAGAATCTTTTTAATTCTTCATCAGAAATAATCTATAGTCATCTCAGCTGTACAAACTGCTGAACATATGGTTCAAGACCTTAATGATTTTCAATCCTCTGTGTTACAGGGACTATGATACATTCTTTCAGAGGAGCATCACATTCCCCGCAACCCTAAAAAGGCTTCGTTGGATGTATTTTGGAAAAAAGGTCTCCACACCACAGACCATCCCTATTTCTCTCATTATAGATCAGAGAATAATATGCCTTACTAGCTGACATGGAATCTAGACTTCCTCATGCACTGTTGACTCGACCCAAAATTACACATATTTATGCTCCTTAATATGCCAAAAACTTAACCCAAATTATATTTAGCGGCTAGTGAGAACAAATGTAGTATGAATAAAGAAATAGTTTTCTCACTAAGGGTACTACACAAGTACTATATCGTTTCAAGTAATATAGAGTTTTATTTAAAAACCCCAGTATCAATCTCATGAGGAAGCCAAAAATAAGAAAACAATAAAACTAAATAAAAGAATTTTGACTTTAAGAAAAACTTACTTAAGATTGCAACAACTATCTAAAGATGAAAATTAAGTTTACTAAATTCTACAATTTGGAAATAAAAGTAAATGTAATGACTTAAAAATAATATATATAGAAACTTTCTCCTCGAAAATAATTGGTGATCATTAAAGGATTTCAAAATTGTTTAGAAACTTAAATGTGTTTTTGTGAAAAAGAGGAGCATATATAATTCTTTACTTTCTTTTGAATTGTGTAAAGAACATTGGCTAACCTAAAGTTGGTGTCAGCATTTATTGTAGTGCTGGGCAGGTTCTAGACTCTCACTTCTAGATTTCCCATGGTGCCCTCTCTTTAAGACCTAAAATGTTAGTTCTAATCTCTAGACCAAATTGATAGAAGAGTCTATCTTCTCATTCTAGAGACATCAATTCTACACCCAACAAAGCTTATTTCCATGACTACTCTTTCCTAGGTAGAATGTGACACTTACAAGTTAAGAAATCTTAGCCATTTTGGGTCTATAAGTTCATCTACAGGTTTTAACATTACAAGTGGCCAATTTGTAAATTACATGAAGGACCGGTAAACATATCATCACAGTTTTAAGGAATAAAAGAAGTTCTAAACTAAATCAAAATCACTTACTTAATTACTTCATATTGATAGGAGAAAGAAAGAAAAACTACTCATGAAGCATGGGGATAACAAATAAAACATATTTATAAAACTCCAATCAAAAGTACAAAACTTATGGCCAAATATACAAATACTTATCTGACATGTACAAGACTCACAAACTCTGGAAATAATAAAGACTCCCAATGAAAACTTCTCACACACTTTAACACCCTCACACACTATGGGACTCTATAAATTTGACCCCCTAGCCCTTTGAAATTAATCCATATTTATAGAGCTTTAAAAATGACCAAGAGTTGCTTTCAAAATCTCTTGAAAATTTGGCCTCATTCAATGAATTCTCTTGGAAGCAACCGTGGCACCTAGGCGCTAGTTCACCTGGTTTAACACTTTTCTTCAGTTTAGCCAATTTTGCTCCTTTTTTATGTATGTTTGCTCCTTTTTACTCTTAAACTCTTTTTCTTGAACTTGCAACCAAAAACATAAAAATATCCTTCATTAAAGCATAATATCCTAAAAAATTGAGCATAAAATGTGCAGAAAAAATAAGAAATTTTAAGGTGGATCAATTCCCCCAAATTTAAACGTTAATTGTCCTCATGTAACCTTTCTTACTATATATATAAAAAGTATAACTTATGGAAGTTATTTTTAGTTGAAGATTTCTATAGTTTTTGTTTTATAAATGTAATTGTGAAACTTTAGAAAATTTTTAAATAACATAAGTTAAAATTAGAATGTAAGAGTATTTATTAATCAAATTTAAGAATTTTGATTCCCTAAGAATAATTGTAATTTTTCATATTGAAGAGACTTAGAAAAATTACATGAAAAAGAATATCATGAGAACTTTACTAGTAAGGATACTAATACTTCATAAATAAGTTTAGAAATGTAATTAAGTCCATTTCCTTAAGATGATTTAAGTGAAACCAATTTTTTATTAGACATCTTCTCAAGCTTCTCCTAATTTTTTTTAAATTTTTTTTATTTTGACAGGATCATTTTCTATCCTTTCTTCTTTTTTCTTTTTATGTCATGCAAGGATTACTATATGTGGTTAGCCTTTACAGATTTTGAAATTCGCCATCCTCTTCTTAAAGTTAGAAACCTTTTCACTTTTCCTTGATAAATGTGCATTAGAGTTGAAAAAGATTTTTCATAAAGTCTCAAATCTTTCTTTACAAATAAAAATCCAAGATCTTTTACATTCCCAAAAACACAGTTTTTCTTTATTTTAAATAATAAAAGGAATTTTTTTTTACTCTTATACTAAATATCTCAAGTCCAAAATCAATCTTATTATTAAAATTTTTTACTTAAGTTTAATAAATTATTTATAAACTAAAAAATATATTTATCTTAAGCTATCTCAACATAACACAAGCTATATTAAAATATATTTTGAAATTATATTTTACTTAAGACAAATAAGATTTAGTTTTTTTAAAATTTTCTCCCTTCCCCCAAACTTAAATTTTAAATTAGTTTAGACAAATAAGTTTACAATAAGCATGAAGAAAGAGAATTTAAAATTTCTAATCAAGAGAACAGTACATGCACAATAAAAAAATGTGTTGAGTAGTTGGCAATTTAAATTAAAAATAGAAGTATCATGATAGTTTGCAATGTGAAAGAACTACTCTAACACATATCCAATTTTAAGCAAAAAAGTAACAAAAGATATAATTACAAAGCAACAAAACATACATAAACAATCCAACATAGAATGGATCTAGAAATCATAACTACTACAAAATCAGAAACAAATTTAATTTTCTTCCTCCTCCTGATCATCAGAATTAAATGGAATTTCTTCATCCATAATCTGCGACTCTCAAAAGGTGTAAATTGAGGACATGTAGGAAATTCAACGGTATGGTCTCCCTTCATGAATTTCACCATTGCCTCATCATAATTAGCATCATAGTCAGTCTTTCTTCTTACAAAATGTTCCATATGATCAAACTTGTTTTCCATATCTTCCATTTGACACTGCATCAAGAACATATCATTATGGTGTTCCAAATATCTTTCACTCAATACATCCCAGAATCCAAATGGAGTCTCATTTGTAGTAGAAGTAGGTCTAGAAGTAGAAGGTATGGAAGTAGAACTAGAAGTTTCACGTTGGACTCTTTCTCTTGGTCGTCATATACATCAATATTAGCCTTCTCAATTGGCTTAAGTGGCTTAAACTGCTCTTTGCAATGTTCAAACTTAAATCCATAGTATTTGCAAATAGTAAATATCGAAGATGGAAATCCAAGACCTAAAGTCATACTAGCTCTTGCAGAAGAACTAAGAACATCATAAATAAGAGCATCCACATCTATAGGTTTTCTTTCTTAAATGCAGTAATTTAAAATAGCTCTTTCTCTAGTAACTTCACATAAAAGATTTGAAGGAAGGTGGTGAGCGGAAAAAAAAAATTTCATGCCTTTATAGTGGCATTGAGCTTGGAAAATTAAGAATTTACCTTATGTTCATTCGCATCTTCCATGCTCTAAAACCATAAGCCAAATACGCTATAGTCTGATCCAACTCTGCCTTAGATGGAATGAACTTTGAATAGAAACAATCAATCACAGGTGGCAAACCATGTAACACATTAATTAACTTAGTAGTAAACTCTACTCCTCTTCCTTGATCAAGCACTTCGTCATCATCTGGTTCATGCAAATTTACATCAAATTCTGGAACCACAGCGATGATGACAACAACAGTAAAGTAAAAGAAACTCTCTTAATGACATGCCACAATAATATTCTCTATAGCTCCACCAGGTCGAAAGAACTTCACTTAGCAATAAACTTTCTCAAATAAACAAATTGGCACTGTCATAGGATTCTTTCCTCTTCCTCTCTTTGCCTTAGGAGCCATCTAAAATAAATTTTAAGAAAAATTCCAAAAAATTTTAAAATCAAGAAAATAGGCTTCTTACAAGATTTTTAAAGCTAACAAAGCTTAGATCCATGGATTTTTCACCACTAAATCAAATATTTTTGCATTTTTTTGGTCTATACTCACTATTTGAAAAACCAATGGTGAAATCACAATATAACTATGCAAAAATGTAGATCTAACCTTGAGATGAAGAAATATGGTGCTTTTGAGCCATGAAACTTGAAGATTTTAGCTCTATGAAGCACCCTATAACTGGTTTTCATGAAAAATAGGAAGAATAAGGAGTTTAGGAGTCAACAATGGCATATATTTGGCTCAAATTGAGAAAAAAATCAAGTTTCAGTCTGTTCAGGTGAATCAGTGCCTATGCGCTGGTTTTGGTGCCTAGGTGCCGAGATGTGCAAATGGTCTATTTCTTACCTTGGTATTTAAGTGTAACACAGTAAGACAAAGCCTTTTAAACCAAAATTTCTCATTAATTTAACATCACTCCACATGTTAAATATTTCCCCAACATCTTCTATTTTCCAATTTTTAATTTGAAATCAATTTCAATAATCTAACATGAGGTTTACACAAACATAAATTTCATTAATAAACTTTCAAATAACAGTACAATATCACACACGAACATAGCCTCCTTTTCATCAATCCATTTGTCCTTACTATACATGGCTACCTGAGCATCTTAATAACTAACCAAGTGGTCAGATTGATGTTTCATCAGCAACTCCAAGTGCTCATACTGGTGATACATACCGTGCAACTTGTTGTGTAGATTAGAAAGCTCTTCAATCTTCCCCAACTTGCTCGTTATATTCTCCAAACTCAATGCTAAGAATCCATTGAAATAGGTTTGGGTATCATTATGCACGAACTTATTTCCAACTTCATTCTCTCTAATATCCATGGAAACAAGTAAAATCTCCAACCCTTTCTAAACTCTCTTCTATGGTTGATATGTTGAAGGTATGAAAACTAGGGATGAAGGCTAGGTAGTTTTATGGAGAAGGCATGGAGAAAAAATGCTTTGGGCCGGTTTTCCCACATCTAGAAATAATGGCGCCGAGGTGCCGGTTTCTGGCCCCTAGGTTCCATCATCACAGGACTTTGTCACTTAGGCACCAATTGTTGGCACCTAGGCTCCAGTATCCAGTTGAACACTGATTCATTTAACTTCAAATTTCTTCAATTTCTATTCATGGTTAATACCTTAAAAGAATGCTCCTAAAAAAAGGATAGTCACGATACTACAAGAATCAAACATAAATCAAATTACACCGATAATCATGAGTTGCCTCCCATGAAGTGCTTTGTTTAATGTCATCAACCAGACATATCCAAATGTTTTACTCTGATAGACCCAACATCAAAATCTCTTTATAATAGTGTTGTTCTCTCCAATGTAAGGCTTCAACCTATGCCCATTTGCTTGAGTTATATGTCTAGTTTTTGGATCTTTAATCTCCATAAGCCTGTAAAAATAAACTTTGGTCATAATAAATGGCCCCATCCACTTGGACTTAAGTTTTATGGGAAATAATTTCAATTGTGTATTATATAATAGAACTTCTTGTCCAAGCTCAAATATCTTCTTTAAAATCTTTTGATCATGCCAAATTTTATCTTTTCTTTAAAAATTTAAGCAATTTCTTAAGATTCATTCCTAATTTTCTTGAGCTCATTTAATTATTAAAATCATTTCTCTCCAACATCCTTCAAATTATAATTAAATTCTTTTATCACCTAATAAGCTTTATGCTCTAACTCAACTAGTAAATGACAAGCTTTTTCAAATATAAACCTATTTGGAGACATTTCTATATGCGTTTTATAAGCAGTTCTATGAGCCCATAATGTGGAATCAAATCTATTAGACCAATCAATTCTCTTAGGATTTACGGTTTTCTCCAAAATTAGTTTAATTTCACGATTTGATACTTCTACTAATCCACTAGTATGAGGGTGATAAGCTATGGCAA
This sequence comes from Phalaenopsis aphrodite, assembly GCA_003013225.1. NCBI lineage: Eukaryota > Viridiplantae > Streptophyta > Magnoliopsida > Asparagales > Orchidaceae > Phalaenopsis > Phalaenopsis aphrodite. The sequence continues at coordinate 1,538,290 of NEWO01000090.1, forward strand.
TTCTATGTTTAATTCCATATTTTTTAAGTTTGTGTCAATTCTAAAATTCTTAAAATGATTTCCCCATTAGTAATGATCACACTTGGCATTCCAAATCTAGTAAAGATATTTCTGTTTAGAAATTTCGAAACACTCAGAGCATCATAGTGAGGCAAAGCTATACTTTTAATCCATTTAGACATATAATCCACAACCAATAACATATAAGTCTTTTCTGAAAATGGTATAAATGGTCCCATAAAATTCAAAGCTCGAACATAAAAAATTTCAACTTTTCAAGTAAAATTTAGGGGCATTTCATCTCTTTTATAAATATTGCCTACTCTCTGACATCGATCATAAGTTTTCACATAATTTTTAACATCCTTAAACTATGTAGGCCAATAAAATCCAGAGTGTAAAATTTTAAATGCAATCTTATCTATTCCAAAGTGTCCCCCTAAATTCATATTTATGACATTTTTTTATTATTTCTAAGGTTTTATTAATTGGCACACATCTTTGAATCACTGAATAATGAAATTTCTTATATAAATAAGGGTCATCCCGAAAGAAAAACAATGCATCATACATAAATTTATTTTTCTGGTGGCTTGTTAGTCCATATGGTAGAATATTACTAACTAAGTAGTTAACTAAGTCTACATACCACAACATATGCCACTTAGCAACAACATAGAGTTGTTTGTCATAAAAATTCTCATTTATGTTATCTTCATTGTTCTTTTCTATTCTATGTTCAATTCTTGATAGATGATCATTAATTTGATTATCAGCTCCTTTCTTATCCACTATCTTAAAATTAAATTCTTGCAAAAGAAGGACCAATCAGATTTATCTTGGTTTTGCGTACTTTTTTGGCATAAGATATCTAATAACAGAATGATCAGTATGCACAATACATTTAACTCCAATTAAATATGATCTAAATTTATCACAAGCATATATTTTTTCTAATAGTTCTTTTTTAGTTGTTGTGTAATTAATTTGAGCTTCATTAAGAGTTTTGCTGGCATAATATAAAACTTTAAAAATCTTATCATATTTTTGTCCTAAAACAGCTCTAATAGCGTAATCACTTGCATCACACAATAACTTAAATGGTTTTTCCCAATTAGCTGAAATAATGATAGGTGCAGTAATTAACTTTTCCTGTAATAAATTGAAAGCTTTAAGACAATAATCATTAAAATCAAACTTAGTATCTTTTTCTAAAAGAGGGAAAATAGGCTTAGCAATTCTAGAAAAGTCTCTAATATACCTTCTATAAAATCTAGCATGTTCTAGAAAACTTCTTACATCGGTTACTGAATTAGGAGATTGTAATTCAAAAATAATTTGAATTTTTTTTTCATCAACTTCCATTCAATTTTTAAAAATTTTATGTCTCAATAAAATCCCTCCTGTGATCATAAATTGACATTTTTCCCAATTGATAACTAAATTTATGTCTTCACAGTGTTTTAGAGCCTCTGCTAAATGTTCTAAACATGAGTGTAAAGATGTTCCAAAAACTAAGAAATCATCCATGAACACTTCAAGTACTTTCTCAATAACTCACAAAAATTAGACATCATACACCTTTGAAAAGTTGCAAGTTTGTTACATAAATCAAAAATCATTCTTCGTGGACTTGTAAATGCAGTCTTTTCTTAATCGTTTGGAGAAATAAGTATTTGGTGGTAACCAAAATATCCATCCAAAAAGCAATAGTATTCATGTCCTGCTAGCCTATCCAATATTTGGTCTAAGAAAGGTGAAGAAAAGTGATCCTTCCTGGTGGCGGCATTTAATTTTCTATAGTCAATACAAATTAGCCAACCAGTGACTTTTCTTGTTGGAATTAAATCATTATTTTCATTTACGGCTACTGTTACTCCTCCTTTGTTAGGAATTCAATGAATAGGATTAACACATGCACTATCTGAAATTGGATAAATAATCCCAACATCCATTCACTTCAAAATTTCTTTTTTACACTTCTTTCATCTTGGATTTAATAACCTTTGAGGATCAACCTTGAGTTTACAATCATCTTCCATTAAAATTTTGTGCATACAGATTAAAGGATTGATTCTTTTAATTTCTACTAACGTCCAACCAAAAGCTTGTTTTTATAACTTTTTAATGTTTTTAATAATTTTTCTTCCTTATCTTTAGTTAACTCTGAGGATATTATAACTGGTAAAGTAGATGAATTTTTTAAGAATGCATACTTTAAATGCGTAGGAAGAACTTTCATCTCAAGTTCAAGAGGTTTTTTTATTGATGGGATAAGAGATATACTATTTTCAACAGTATCCAAAATCTCAAATTTTTCTTAAACATAATTAATATCCTCAGCATTTATCTCTGATGCTTTTATTCAAAATCAACTTCAGTTTCACTATCAATTCCTCCATAATCTAATATCACTTCTTTTTTTTCCTCAGAAATGACTTCACATTTTTCTTGATAATGTTTAGCAATCATATAATCTAAAATATCTATCTTATAATATTTTTCTTTAACAGAAAACATAATTGACTTTAGAACATTAAATGTTACTTCTTGGCAATTAACTCTCATGGTTAACCCTCTTTTCTGCACATCAATCATAGCACACAAAATCACAAGAAAAGGACTCCCAAAAAAAAAAGAAATTTGTTTATCCTCTTCCATGTCTAACACAATGACATCCACCGGGAAGATAAATTTATCCATCTTAACAAGTACAACTTCTATAAGCTCTTTAGGATAAGTAATAGATTGATCAACTAACTGAAGGGTTACAGTAGTGGGAGAAATCTCTCTTAAGTCCAAACTTTAAAAAATTGATAAATTCATGAGATTAATGGAAGCTCCCAAATATTAATGTTTAATGAATTTCCTAAGAATGCATATTTTAAATGCGTAGGAAGTACTTTTATCTCAAGTTCAAGAAATTTTTTAATTGAAGGGATTTGAGATTTACTATTTTTAGTAGTATTCAAAATCTCAAAATTTTCATGAACATAATTAGTATCCTCAACATTTATCTCTAATGATTTTTCTTCAAAATCACTTTCAATTTCACTATCAAGTCCTTCTTGATCTAATATAACTTGATCTTTTTCCTCTGAAATGTCATGACATTTTTCTTGGTAATGTTTAACCATCATATAATCAATAATATCCATCCTATAAATCAAAAGAATGAGGGGTAACTCTTTAATAAATGTTAGGGGGAAGAAATTTCAATCCTTAACCCACTCACGAGTCTAGGACATAAATTACTTCTCACATACCTAGATACTGTTCTCATCATTGCTCTTACCATCATGACCCTCTAACTTACACCAACCTAATGATCCATATGTGGCATTTAAAATGTCCCCAATTAATGCAAGTGTTTGAGTGTAAGGTTCAAGCCCAAATTCCTAAGCATTGGGTTCGATTGTAGGTTAAGCTATAACAAGAATTTCTGTTAGTGATTTAATAAATTGGAAGGTTCCTGAAACACATCTTGGTGTATCTATGTGTTTTGTGGATGATTTTCTTCAGCAAATCAAAGTACTTCTAAATGGCTTCTAAAATATCCAAAATCTTATAAGGATGTCCTATGAGTGACTTTAGGCAACCTTAGAATCTTCCAGATTATTTTGAATTTCTTTAATCTTTCTTTGTTGTTAAATTAATCATCCTAAGTTGAACTAAAGTTGCATTGTTGTATTTGAATTTGTGCTCAATGTCTTAAATAATTCATGATCTAAGGTCAAGTAATTAACTTTAACATTTAATTGAGAGTTAAGTAAGTGAACCCCTGCCTGGGGTATGCTTATAGCACTTGGGTAATTCACATACATACTTGATTTTGTAGTGTTCTATTATGTTTTATTATTAATTTTGTGCTTTGTAATGAATCTTCAAATGTATTTTGATCAAACCGAATTTACTAACAAGCTCTTAAAGGGTTCAAGGGAAAATTTATAATTTTAAAAGGATTTAAGAAGTGTATTTTATTTTTTTTAAAAGATTGAATATGGTTCACTCATTGATTGAGGGCTTTTACATCAGTGTTTAATTGATCTTTAAATTCATGCCCTTTACTTTAATCATTCAAACTCTACTTCTTTTGAATCTCAACAATTAAAATAAATACAATTTTACCCTTATTGTACAAAAGTGGTGAGTGAGTTGCTAGCTTATTGCCCTTTATATTTCACTCATTCCAACAAGTTAATTATCATCATTTAAGTCCTTCCCTTTTGATTTAATCCTAAAAAAATTTAGTTAAAGTGCAAAATCACTAAAATTACAAATCCACCCTAGGATTCAAACACTCGAAATCTCAAATTACAAGTTAAATGGTCATGCATTTTCATTGACCTCTTATTCATGGATTAATTATGTTAAAAGTGAAGAAGTTACAATTTTTTTATTATTTTATTTTATTTTTTAAAATAATTATACTCACAATAGGCAATTTCACATGATAATTAATTTAGGTACTCAAATTAAGTTCTCTATCCTTAATAATTTTATTTGGATTTGTCGAAGGTCAGGAGACTAATCAGAGCAAATTTGGAGATTTTTTAAAATATAATCAAATTTTTATAATTTTTCAAATGATATTTGAAATAAAATCAAATAGAGAATAAACTTGCATTTTAAATGAAATTTTTATTTTTACTAGTTCCCTTAACCACTGAGAACTCAGAAACTTGATTTTGTATTTTTATTATTTATATTTTATCTTTAATAATTTTTTTAATAAAATACTGACATTTCTTTTAAGATGTAGGGATCTTATGGTTAAGAGTGTCTTCTGACTTTGAAAAAATCAATGAACACTCCTAACGTTAAAGCTAACAAACCCTCAAATTTCCAAGTTACGGTAATACATATTTAATTTTTTATATTTAAAATAAGTCTTTGGATAAAAAAATAAATAAATATTCTTAATGTTTCCTTTAGTAATTTCTCATTTGTTCTTTGAGCACTAGGATATTTTTATTTTATTTTTTGGATTTTTTACAATAAGATATGATTTTTCAAAGTTTAAATCAATTTCTGGAATTAATTAATCCAAAAAAATCCCATTTTTTAGCTTAACCACGTGGTGCTAACTTGTCCTTGACCACTCAAAAGGAAGACATAAATAAAACCATGGGAAAACTCCCAGAAAACAAGAATAATACTGATATAATACCAAAATAACATATGAATAATATTAACAATAACACTATAGCGTGACAAGGCAAATGACACCACGAAACAGGACCAATACTACCTAAACATTATTGTAATAATACGTGAATAATGCGAGAATAAATAGAAAATGGAGGAGCAGTGTTAATACCACTGGGTTACTACCGAAATAACACATGAATAACATAGGTACTTTATTTTCCTAAAATTCACGTAAGCCTTAAACTGCACAATTTAAATTATCAAGATCTTGCTCGATACTTAATGAAATTAAAAACAGTTTGATCCTACACCATCATTTAAGCATGAAGAACACATCTATATGCCTTAATCATAATAGTTTGAAAATTTTCTTCATAAAGGTCCAAAATTGAAGCAAAAATGGAGTTTTCAGGTCAATACATTTGTCCAAGAGGTGAGGCCTCGATTAAATGGTTGCAAAAGCTTTGGTTGAGTCCCATGAACTTGCTCTAAGCATCTTTTTCCTCCAGTAATAGGTCCAAGTACAAATTTGACCAAATGGTGGTTCAATCTTGTTCTTGAGCTAGGCTGGAGAGTCGTGGAAGGATGAATTTTGATGAGGAACAAGGTTTTAACGTCTTGTGAAGGTTAGGGAACAATTTATTTGAAATTTTGTTAGGAATAATGTTGGAGGCCAAAAAATTCCATGGTTTTGGATTTCGAAATCAAGGCTTGAAAGTGTGGAGTGGCTAAGGATATGGGGGATAGGTTGTTGAGGATTAAAAGAGGGTCTGGGTGAATTTTGGCAGGGATTTGCTAAGGTATTGAGGATGTTGAGTTTTTGGCCATTGAGGGATCCTTGTAGGCTAAATGATGGTGGTCGAATAGCTAGGACAGTTAATAGAAAAGAGTGTTGAGGTGGAGGAATCTAATGTTCAATATCCAATGGGAGTTAGCCAAGTAAGGTGGTATGGTTCAAGTTTTTTTTTCCATGAGGGGCTCTTGGGTTTGGGGTTTTTTGGTGATCAAGAAGACTGACAATGCAATGTGCTAACAAGTATTCTGAGGAGGATTAATGGTGATATGTTTTGGAAGCTAAGTAGACTATAACATAGAAAAGTGAGTGGGACAAAAAAGGGTAATTGATCATGTGCAATTTGAGGGTTCTTCGGTCCATGACATAAAAATTGGTTTAGCTAGGTTGACATGATGGCTGACCCCCTGAGCTTAGGATGGGTTTGAGGTGCTTAAGCTTCAATAAAAAAATATAGGATAGATTTTGATTTAAATGAACAACAAAAGGTGAATGAAACCCTTGGCCAAGAGTGGGAGGCATGAAAAGAAGTTCCTCATTTTTTCCAATTAAATAATGTTCTTTGGGTGGAGAGTGAGGTACAAGGTCAAACTGTTCTCATCCATGTCAAGTAAGACAAATTAAGAGGTAAAAGACATCATTTATCCCCTTTACGTCTTATTGGGAGTTGTAGTTTGAGTGTATTGTGATGTTATAGTGGAAAAAAACATAGTGAAAATGTGAAGGAAGAGTTATTCAATGGTTTTAGGGTTCATGGAATTATTTGGGTTGGTAACATGGACTCATATGGAATGTTGTTATTATTGTTGTATTATGGTAGTATTGGTGGCAAACTGCAACAGAAATCTCCTAAAGGAGGGGTTGTTTGGTATTTTATAGAGTTTTGTGCAGTTCTGTGGGGTTATAAGAGTGACTGTTGAGGTTTTGGTAAGTGTTAATAGATTTCAAGAACCTGGTGTAATTTGGTTGTATTTAAGATTCTTAGGAATCTTTGGATGTAGGACTATGGGAAAGGCCAAATTCTATAGTTTAAATGTAAAGCAGTGGAGTAATTTTTGTTTTATTGAGGGAAAAATCGCCAATTTGGTGTTATTACAGGTGTACCGTGGTAATCCTTGGTGCTATCACCAATTATTTGGTAAAGACAGATGGTATTGATGATGAATTGTGGTGGATGTGGTGTTATTACATAGCAATTTGGGGCTCCATAATGCTATCATGCGACATAAGCGGGTATGGTCTTATTCACGTGCATATTTTGGTTTTATGGTGAGTGTATTATGGAATTGTGTCATGATTCTATAGCGTTATGGAGAGAGCGTGGATGTGGTGTTATTACAGCTTGGATTGCAATTGTATTTTGGTGTTATTTGAGGTTTTCAACACTGTTTATTGCCATCGTTTGGGGATTTTGGCTATCGGTGTTATTTGTCTCGGAGTCGTTGTGCTATTTGGTGTTATTGGGGATATTTTGGTGTTATTAACTCAAGTTTATAGCAAATCGAGCCCAAATGGACCTATACTCATTTCCTATGCAAATTTAACTCATATTCACATGGCAAAGCACAATTGGTGACTTGGTGAACCCTTTGGCATGATCAATTTGGCAAAAATTAGCTTGAATTTTGGATTTGATGAAGTTAAATTAGATTCAAGGTTGATTTGGGTTTTAATTTGGCAATATTTTATTTGAGTTTGAAATTTGGTTTGAATTTATTTGATTGGAAATTTGGGTGCAATTTGAGGAGAATTTGGTGTTTTGATTCAATTTTGGGTATAATTTGGTGATTTTAATAAAACATGAGATAATTGGGTAGAGTTGAATTGAATTTTGAATTTTTGTGGACTCTTTAAAGTTTTGAGGTGGAATTTGATGTAAATTGGACTTGATTTTAAATGTAGGATGACATTATAGTGAATTTAATGTGAATATGTCAATTTGGTGTCCATGGGAATTGGGTTCAAAATTTGGATTTGATTTTGGGTGGACAATTTGTATAATTTGGAGCAAATTTAGTGAAGGGGAGTGCAGTGTATGTGAAGTGGTGAGCAAGCCACCCAGGGTTGCCCTAAAATATGTTGATCTTATGTGAACTCATTCTTGAGTCTCCACATGTGGTCTCAACCACGCAAGTGCTGGAGGTTTAAGACCACCCATGTGGGACTTCAAAAAGAGCTAGGAAATGTTTTAAATATCTAGGTCGGGTGGAATTCATCACTAGTTATTTTGGATAATCAATAGAAAAGTTTTATGAGTAGACCGTAGGCTTCTAAAGAAGAGAATAAGACTTCATAAAAAAATGAGGTCCACAAACTATAGCAAATGTTTCTAACCATCCTCTTTTAAATCATAATTCAACTCTTTAACAACTCAATATGTTTTTTACTCCAATTCAAATGAAAAGTGATAGGTTTAAAGATATGCTACTTCTATATTCATATTTAATGTTTAATATTAGTGATATTGTACTTTAATGTAAGGTATTTCTATGTTTTTTATTTCAGGTACAATAAGTTGGGGTAATTGGAGCCAAAAGAAGCAAAAAGAAAGTAATTTGGAGTAAAAAAGAGGCATTATAAAAGTTGACCTGGTTCTTATGCATAAGAATCTAACACTTAAGCACCGGTAGACAAAACAATGGCGCTAGAAATGGTTTCTCCTACAAATTCATTAATTTTGGATGAATTTTGAAAATTTACTAGAGACATTCTTGGAAATTTTGCCCTATGCTATATAATAGTGATTTTATTACAGAAAAGGGGGTGGCAAAAAAGAAGAGGGAAGTAAGTGAAAAAGAGTGAAAGAGAAGGTTGTTACATAGAGTTGTAAGAGGAGAGGGGAAGTGAGAGATTTCTTCTTCATTACATTTCTAAGAAAGAATTGAGTGATATTTCAAGGAGAGAAAGTGATTCAAAGGAACTTTAAGGGCTTTGTTCGGGGAGGATATTTAGATAAGTAGTTTGCAATTTACTTATTTTACTTGTCTTGTTATGTAAACTTATTTCTATATATAAATCCATGTTTTGTTTTATCTTCATCATGAGATTTGAGTAATTTGCTTTATTTTAAATCTTGAAATGTGAAAAAATTATGTGAAGAATTGAAATTTTTTAGAAGCTCTTTAATTTCATAATTGATTTGATTCAAAATTTGAACTTCATTTACTTTGTCAATCTGACCAATTTTTAAGTTAAAATATTTTGTGAAACATAATGATCTGAAAGAGCTATTCTTTCCAACACAAAGTAAAAATCACATTTGATCTCATGGATGAGAATGTAGTTCATGTGATTAAGTGCAAATAAATAAGGAAATAAATTTTGATGAGAGTAAATTGGTGATTCTAGAGTGACAAGTTAGAACCTCCAATTTGATCAAGAAGTTGAAAATCTAAGGCTAAATGTTAGCCTCCATGCAAAGGGATAGTGAGAACTCTAGAGTGAGAGCTAGTATCTTCCTAGTCTAACTAAAGATTTATGAACATAACTATAGATTAACCAATGTTCCTTATGCACTTGTAAGAGGGTAAAGAATAGGAATGCTCCTATTTGACACAATATAATATATAATAATTTTAATTATTTACTGATTATAATCTCATTGCAAGGGGAAGAATACTATCTAAAATTTGAACTCTTCTTCATAAAACTTAGTTTTAGTGAACTTAAATATTACTTTGAGTTTAGAGAAAAGAGTAGTAGGTATAATTCAATTAGTTTACAAAAATTTTTTGACCTGTATTCCTTGTTAATTTTTCTGTAGTTTAATTAAAACTTCTTTGAGTTAATATTATAAAAATTCTAAACTTCCTTATGGAATCAATACTTAGGACTCCTTTAGAGCTCTATATTACTTGTGTGATATGTATACTTGCATTAGCATCCTAGTGAATATTTGAAATTAATAAATAATACCTTAAATTATTAGGAGTAGCAGCCATAAAGATTTATGGAAATGTTAATTATCTTGAATTATATTATTGTCATGGCTGCCGCAGCAACTAGACTGCATCAAGCATTTGGTGTTGTTGCTAGGGAAGTGATGAAAAAATTTCTTTTTAACTTATAATACTTTATTTGAACTGTAAGACTTATTTTAGGAAAATTGTAGTGTAGTTATTATATATATATATATATATATATATATATATATATATATATAAAAAGAAAAGAGCAACAAAGGCTCTTTACATGTTAATACAGACCTAAATGGGGATTACAAGAGTTGGAGAGGTATATAACCTCCCAACAACACAATACATTCCAAGAAATAATTTAAA
>NEWO01000090.1:1548662-1578845 GCA_003013225.1 Phalaenopsis aphrodite
GTAGCCAAGTACAAAGAGAAGGAAGGTGACAGGAGAGGGCCTTTATAAAGGGAAGCACCTCCCTAACCTATTACACATACTTTCTAAGATAAGGGATAGGCAACTGATCACTGGATAAAAGGAAGTCCAGTGGGGGGGGAATTCTTCTACTAACTAGTGGTACTTCTGTAAATAGTCCCCTCCTAGCTAGCCAGTTGGCTGGTCTGTTTCCTTCTCTGTGAATATGAGAAAACTTTAGAGAGCAAACTTTAAACAGTTGATGAATACCAGACATCCAGCAGATTAAATTCCATGGAGTTTTTGAGATCCCATGGAAGATGTTAATAAGTTGCAAGGAGTCAGATTCAACCCATAACTGATCAAGCAAGCAAGATCTGGCTAAGTTGAGAGCCCAGAAAACTGCTTGACATTCTGCCTCAAGTGAGTCAACAGCCTTGATTGGAGATTAGAAATATAAGATGCATTTCCCCTCATGGTTATATATATATATATATATATATATATAATTTATTATTTGTGTGCTTATTTTAAAGACCTAAAATAAGAATATAAATTATAAATGATAATGAGATTTATATTTTTCTATTTTTCTGTTTAATTTTATTTACTTTACTGAACTTTTATTTGTGTGTGTAGTTTAGAGTCCGAAGGATTCGTGCTTTATGATTATGAATTAGAACAAACTATAAGAAAAATTTGAAAACAGAAAGAAATTCACAATTTAAACAAAATGACAAAACATTTAAATAATCGTAATATTGAAAAAGAACATCAACATGTACAAAGACCTTTAAGTGATTATGCTAATCCTAAATCATATGAAATTCACTTAAGAATGCTTGTTGTAGTTGCTAATTTATTTGAACACAAACCTTTATTATCTAAATGGTGCAAAATAATTAGTTTGGGGGAACACCATCTGAAGATCCTAATTTACATATTCCTAGTTTTCTAGAATTGTGTGCTACATTTAAATATATGATCCACCTGAAAATTACTAATTTTAGTGTACATTTCATGATCATTTTATTTTTATTTTAAATTATATTACCCTTTAAAGGATAGTATTTTGCATGTTTTTGTATTCATGTATAAGAAATAGAGTTTTAGCAAAAATGGAGTCATTTGGAGTCAAATCGAGCAATGAAGAAAATTTTGACCTGACACATTTTGAAATGTCTTTCTATGCTTAATCTCATTTACATTTATCACATATTTTGAATGAAATTACACTTTAAAGAAATGTTATTTTCATGTCTATTTGTGTTTATATCAATTTGGAGTGCAACAGAGCTGAAATGGAGCGAAACAAGACCAAACAGTGGAGCTGCTCGAAGGGTTGTGCCTAGGTACCAATGATGATGATAATAATGCTTTAGATGACTTTTGGTGGATTTGATATGATCTGGAAGGCTCTATATGACTGTGTACGCCCCTTGGAGTGGCTAAATGAATCTAGACACTTATAGTGGCTTTTGAATGAAGAGATGTGTCTTGTGTAGAGAGAGGGTGTGTTTTTTAGAGTAAGGAGGGGTTTTTTCTTCTCTTTAAATAGAGAGGCTTCGCGTCTCTAATGAAAATTAGTTAGAGGAGTCTAGAGAAGAAATTAGGAAGTGTTTTAGGAGGAGTTTGGTGTGTGTTTATGGAGATGTATATTTCTCTATTTTTTGGAGAGGTTGGTCAGGTATTTTGAGAGATTTGAGTAAGGAAGTATGATGCATGGATCAGAAGGAGGCTTTGTTGGAGAGATTTTTCATTTTTTTTTCAGAGGGAAAAAGCTAAGTATTGTGTTCTTCATTATCTTGTAATTGTTGCAAACACTTTCTTGTGGACTTTTTTTATTTAAATAAAGTTTTATGTTATGTTTTATTCATGCTTCATAAGTAGTTTTATTTACTCTTTTCTTTGAATATGAAGTAGCGGCATGTGTAAGAAAACTTGTTTTATGATAGAAATATTTATATTTTCATATGATGAGTAATATCTCCTGTTGTAAACACTTTCTAGTGGATTTTCATTGATTTAAAAGTGATGATATTTTTACTGGTCCTTCATTTACTTTACAAATTGGCCCCTTGAATTATTAAAACCTATTGTGGAACTTATAAACCTGAAAGGGCTAAGATTTCTTGACTTGTAAGTATCACATTCTATCTTGGAAAGAGCAGTCGAGATTGTTAAAAGGGGGGTGAAACTAAATAGGGAGATACAATTTGATAGGCGTAGAATTGATGTTTCTAGGGTGACAGGCTAGATTATTTTATCAATTTTGTCTAGAGATTAAAACTAAGGGTCACTAGTAGATCCTATAGAGATGAAAATGTGGGTAATCTTGGAGTGAGTGACTAGAAACTACCCAACACTACCGTACATGCCAACACCAACTTTAGATTAGCCAATGTTCTTTATTCTTTACACAATCAAAAGAAGTAAAGAATAGGTATCCTTCTATTTTACACTACAACATTATATTTTAAGCATTTTATTCCTATACATTATCTAGGTTAATGCATGATAAGGGTAGTCTTTAACATCTCAAAGTTCTCTGAACCAATTAATCCAGATAAGTTAAATTTATAATTAATATTTGCATTTGCTAGATAAAAAACCATCTTAATTAACATTACAAATTAAGGCTTGATAGTAGTAGACTAGAATTAGCCTAAGGAATTTCTTACCTTGCTTCTCTGTGGGATCGATACCCTAGTTTTAAAAGAAAATCCTTTATTACTTGAAATGATATGTATACTTGCGTAGTACCCCTAGTGTGTACATTATTTTCTAAATTTTCTAACCTCTCAATTTTGCACAGTAGCCACTAAATATGAATTTGGGACAAGTTTTTGGCCATCTTTTGGAAGCTAAACTACTACATAATTGCTGGTCGGGTCAAGTGTTTGGCGCCTTTGCCGGGTAAGCTTTGGTAAGAACTTTAGGAAAATTTTTAATTGAACTTGTAAGACTTAGATTTGGAAAATTTTAGGTTAATTATGTAGTGTATTTAATTATTGTGTGTTTATTTTAAAAATATTAAAAAAATTAAAAATACAAAATATATTTTTGAGTGTTTCAGTTTATATCTTTCCTATTAGTTAAGTCTCTAGATTTGTATGCGTAGTTCAGGGGCTATAGACCTTGAATCATGCGATTCAGAAATAAAGAGAACTATTAGGAGGATAAGGAAACTGAAAAGATCTTAAGAAGTTGTTGTAGAAATAATGAAATATTATGAATATGATATGTTAAATATTTTAACTTCTCAGATTGTTAATTTTTCAAGAAAGTTCGATAATTATGAGTGTGTCAATCTCAAGAACCTCTGTTCATTAAAGAAAAATAATTTGGACATTTGGTTGACACTAAATCTTTTCAAACTATGCTTGAGATAAACAATCACTCAAATAATCCTTTTTTTATTACTACAACCCAAGCTAGGAGATTCATTCTAACTTTAACTGGAATAACAATTATGAAAGGGGAAACCAATCATGGGATTACAATCAAGATGATCCTTTAGATAATTGGAATAATCAGAAAAAACTATTACTGTGGAATTCTTTTCCTTTTGAATTAACTCCAACCTACCTTATGAGGAGAAGGGGATGTCTATCAAAGAGGTTGTTTATCAAATGAAAAGTCATTTGAAAAGTCAAAGGGGTTGTTATAACAAATATGGAAAACCAACTGTAGCTGGTTGTTGACTCAATTAATATTAATCCTCTAGATATTTTACCTCGAAAACTTGAGATAAATCATAAGGAGATTAATGGTGATAAAGATAAAATTATCAAACTAAAAATTAAAAGAGAATTGGAGGATTTATTTCAAAAGAGGAGATAGAGATTGAAAGACCAATGGAAGAAATTCCTAAAGAATTAGAAAAACCTATTTCATCAACCAAGTTAAATATAGAAAGACCTCATCTACCATATAGTCAGTACCAATGGGATAAATTAGAAAATAACTTGTGATTGAAGAATATCGCAGTGGAATTTGATATAGGATCTGAATCATCTGAGGATAATCTACCTCAAAATTTAGAAGACATAGAATTAGCATATAACAATCCATTTATTATGAATTTTAAGGATAATATTAATATGCAAATTGAGAATACTAGAAGAAGAATATTGGATCTAAAATGGAACAATAATTGGAAAAAATTCGAGATGTTGAAAGAAAAGCTAAAATTTGAGGATTTACTAAGAATCCCAGGATCAGGAAAATATTCGGTGATTGATCGGAGTATACTTTAATGGAAATTTAATTTGAGAAGAAATCCTTTATTAGGCTAGAGACATTAAATCAAGCACTTCATGGGAGGCAACCCATGGTTATCAGTGTGGTTTGATTTAGTATATTTGTAAGTAGTATTTATTTGTGTTGTGTTGTGTTTGTTTTAGTGTTGATTGATCATTTTGATTGATGTTGGTGGATGTTTGGATTATTTATGAATTGATTTGATATATTTGTGTGTCATGAGGGAGGTGATTCCTTAACTTCTTAATATGGCTAGACTTGTATGTGCTCTCTTGTAGTACTTGGATTGACGAGTCCACAACGGCTCGGGTTTGAATTGGACATGAGTTTTACAGGAGCATATTGAGTTTGGATTGTGGTAGTTCCATTTAAATTCTATTACATCCTTTCTATGACCTTGTTTCCATTCAGTAGGGTCATGAACTTATTTGATGAGCAACATGTGGATGATCTTGCACTATCTTTATAATTGTTAGAGGTGCTTACTTTAAGGCATAGGTGATGCCTGAGGTTCGTGCGTGCGAGCTAATATATCAGAGATAATCGTATCAATGGGATTAGACTCTATAAATCATTTATAAGTACCCAATTTATTAGTGTAATGATTCCGTCAGAAATTTGAACTAACATATTGAGGTGCGATGAGTTAAAGGAAAAATTAACCTCATTTATCATGTGTTTTTGTGTTTGTGTTACAACAATATAAAGAACTTGGAGAAAAATTAAATATCAATTTTTATGCTGATTCATGTTATGCTTTTTAGACCTTACTTTTGTTCAATCTTATTTTAGCATGTTTAGTTTAAATTAACTTTCTATTGCAAATTGTTCTTTCTTGATGAATGCTTGTAGATGTTTCTGATAGACATTTGTGGTAGATAGAACTTCTGAGCTATTCTTCTTCCTGCTTAACTTTTCTGTACTGAATGCTATACATATTAAAATCAAGTTTTGGTGGAGGAAAAAAATTAATTTCAAAATTATAATACTTTCTTTTAGTTTAATATTATTGAAATCATGTTTTAGGCTAGATTTACTTTTTCCTGCAGTCATTCTATCCTGATTATCCATGTATATGAATTTGATAGGATGTTGTAGTAGCTGGTAGATTTAGCTTTTACTTTTTCTTCTTGCTACACTTTATGGAATTGACTACAAAATCTTTTAAAATTTAAGTTTGGGGGAGGAAGAAAAATGAGTTTCAAAGTTAAACTTTATTTTTCCTATATAGCATGTATTTAATTTGACATCACTTTTAAAATGGTTTATGGTATGTGGTGTTATCTTTAGGATGCTAAACTTATGATTTCTAGGAATGATATAAAAAAACTTAGTAGATAAGTTTGTAAAAAGGATGAAACTAAAGTTATGATATTTTGTATAATATAGTAAAGAAATGATTTTTCTATTTATAGTAGGAAAAATAGAATTTTTTGAAAAAAATAAGGATTTTTAGAAAAATATTTTTTTAAGAAATTTAGATTCTATAAAAATTATTTTTCAAAAACTAATACAAGATGAAGGCGCCCAGAGGGATGGTTGTTTAGTGGGGCCTGGTCCGCCGCCAATTCCCTTCGTGTTAGATGTGTGTCTTTTTTATTGAAAGGAGTCACCACTCTGTTTATCTAATTTTATTGCCCTGATCTCCAGTTAACTCATTCTCTTGAATCATGTCAAAGATTTAAAGATTTTAAGAAAATATGAGAAATAAAGAAAGGGATAAAAATAGAAAATATGAGAAAAACAAATGTCGAAAGAATTTTTCCTTGTGATGAACATTATAGAAAAATGATTTATGTTATAAGGAAAACCACATTAAAAATAAATAACCTGAGATTTTAGGTGTATCGCCTATTAAGAGTGTTTAATTCTCCAATAGGAGCAAGCTCCTATAGTTAATTACATTTTAGGCAGTTAAAATTGTCTAAGAAAACTCCTGGTTGTCATTAACATTTGTTTTCCTAAGAAATGTCAAATTAAAAGAACGAAACATCAAATGTTTTATTCCTAGGGTAATGGGTTTCTAAGAATTTGATTCTACCCTAAAGGTTTTGTTTTGTTTTATTTGTTCATGTCATGTCATGTTATTTTGTTTGTGTTTGTCATGTCATGTAGTTTTATTTTGCTTTGTTTGTTTTTGTCATGTCATGTCGTGTTGTTTTTTTTTGTTTTGTTTTATTTTTGTCATGTTGTGTTCTTTTTTTTTTGCTTTTGTTTTAGTTTTGTTTTCCTGAAAGTCTACTTCTAAATGTCGTCTTGCAAAACAATGTTAGCAGACCCTACAACAAGCAAAGGAAATCTAAAGTGACTTGTTTTAATGTCTCCAATAAACGTGCAAAACAAAACACGATTAGCATGAAATCATGTTGTTAGATTTTTAGTTTTGATTAGTTATTTAATTGGTTGAATAATTTTTAAACGACCAGTCAAGATGTCTATGGCTTCGTCGTCCAGGGCTGTAAAAATATTAAGATTTACTTAGTCCGAAAGATGTTTAAAACAGGACTGGAAGATTCTTGTCATCAATCAAAGATTGCGTCGTCCAAGAAATCTTCATAAATTTGAACACAGATGTTCAAGTTGCGTTCGGTGATCTTTGTTCATTATGGTTCAAATTATGTTTTAATGTTATATTTGGATTTTAGGGGTTGTAAAATCTTAGGTTGTTTACGATTTATTAGTCGATTAGGATCCCGTGGTTCTGTTGTCCACGGTTTATGTTTGAGGTTTGATTAACCACAAGTGGTTCGAAGATATTTTGTTAGCAACCATGGGTTACCTCCTCCAAAATATCTTCTTAAACCTAGTTGTATTCAAGTTTAAGTTTTATTGTTTATTAAAGTGAATTTTATAATTTATGTCAGTGAGTTAGATTTTTATGGTATCATTTGTTTTAGGTCCAATGTCGATTAGAAGTTTATTTGAGACCTAAGATATAGGTTTAGTTTCAGTGAAGCTTGAAGATTGATGTCATTAATTTGGATAGAGCCTAAGCTATGAAGATGATTTAGGTTCAATATAGATAGAACCTAAAGTTTAAGTCAAATATAAGTAATAATTAAGATAATTTTGGATCAATGTAGGTAGAACCTAAAGAATAAAATGGTTTATGTCCAATGTAGGTAGGACTTAAGATAATTCATGTTCAATGTAGGTATAATCTAAGGATTAAAATAGTCTAAGTCCAATGTAGGTAGGACTTAAGGTGTTTTAGGCTCAATGTAGTTAGAACATAAGGATTAAAATGGTTCAAGTCTAATGTAGGTAGGACTTAAGGTGTTTAGGGTCAATGTAGGTAGAACCTAAGGTTTAAAATGGTTTATGTCCAATGTAGGTAAGACTTAAAATGACTTAGGCTCAATGTAAGTAGAACCTAAGAATTAAAATTGTTTAAGTCCAATGTAGGTAGGACTTAAGATGATTTAGATTCAATGTAGGTAAAGCCTAAAGATTTAAAATGGTTTATGTCCAATATAGGTTGGACTTAAGATGATTTAAGTTCAATGTAGTAGAACCTAAGGATTAAAATGGTTTAGGTCCAATGTAGGTAGGACTTAAGATGAATTAGGTTAAATGTAGATAGAACCTAAGGATTAAAAACGGTTCAAGTCCAATTTAGGTAGGACTTAAGATAATTCAGGTTTAATGTAGGTTTAACCTAAGGATTAAAATGGTTTAACTTCAATGTAGGTAGGAATTAAAGTATTTTAGGTTCAATGTAGGTAGAGACTAATGATTATAATGGTTTAAGTCTAATATAGGTAGGAATTAAGATGTCTAAGATCCAATGTAAGTAGGATCTGAGGTTGACTTAGATTCAACAAGGATTGAATCTGAAGTTTAAAGAAATTCTAAGTCCAATTTTTGTAGGACTTAAGATGTTATATATTTAATGTAAGTAGGATCTGAGTTTGAACTAGATTCAATATTGATTGAATATGAAGTTTGAAACAATTTTAAGTCCAATGTTGGTAGGACTTAATGTTGATTTAAGTTTGATATTGACGGAACTTAAGGTTTGAAATGATTTTAAGTCGAATATAGTTATGACTTAAACTTGATTTAGATACAATATGATTGGGATCTAAGGTTGATTAGCTTCAATATTGAACCTATGACTTTAAATAGTCTTATGTCCAATGAGGTTGGGACTAAGGTTTGGGTCAACCTAAATTCAATGTATGTTGAACTTAAAGTCTAAGTTAACTTAGGTAGATTGAACCTAAGATTTAGGTTAACTTGAGTTGAACCTAAGTGTTTGTGTTAACTTAAGCTCAAGTTGGTTTGAACTTAAGGGTTTCGATTGAGTTAGGTTCAAGTTAGTTTGAACCTAAAGGTTTGAGTTGAGTTAGGTTCAAGTTGGGATGAACCTAAAGGTTTGAGTTGAGTTAGGTTCAAGTTTAGTTGAACCTAAAGGTTTGATTTGAGTTAGGTCTGGGCTATTTTGAACTCAATGGTTTGAGTTGAGTTAGGCCCAAGTTAGATTGAACCTAAGGATTTGATTTGACTTAACTCTAATGTGGTTAAGACTTAAGGGTTTAATTAAATCTAATTTAATTTAGATTTAATTTGGTTTAAATTTTAATTAATCCGAACATGCGTAAGGTTTAATTAATTTTATTAGGTATGGGTAAAGTTATACCTAATTTGGTTTTAGGTTAATTAAGCCTAATGTAAGTAAGGCTTAATTGGGTAAATTAGATCAAACTAGGGTTAGACCTAATTAAAGTTTAGGTTTGATTAAGCAAAATGTAAGTAAGGCTTAAAGGAGGTCTAATTAGGCTTAGACCTAATTGAGGTTTAGGTTTGATTAAGCCTAGTGTAAGCAAGGCTTAATAAGGTTAATTAATTTTAATTAAGATTAGACTTAATTGCGGTTTTTAAGTTAATTAAGCATATTAATGTAAGGCTTAATGGGGTTAATTAGGTCTAATTAGGGTTATAACTAATTGAGGTTTAAGTTTTATTAAGCCTAATGTTTAGGTCTAGTAGGGTTAGACCTAATTGAAGTTTAGGTTGATTAAGCCTAATGTAAGTAAGGCTTAATGAAGTTAATTAGGTCTAATTAGAGTTATACCTAATTGAGGTTTCAAGTTAATTAAGTTTAATAGAAGTAAAGCTTCATGAAGGTTAATTAGGTTTAACTAGGTTTAGACCAAATTGGGGTTTAAATTTTATTAAGCCTAATGTAAATAAGGCTTAATGCTGTTAATTAGGTCTAATTAAGGTTAGACCTATTTGAGGTTTAAATTTTATTAAGCCTAATATAAGTAAGGCTTAATGAGGGTTAATTAGGTCTAATTAGGGTTAGACCTAACTAAGGTTTTGGTTGATTAAGCCTAATATAAGTAATGCACAATGTGATTAATTATGTCTAATGAGGGTTAGACCTAATTGCGGTATAAAGGGATGAAGCCTAATGTAAGGAAGGCTTACTGAGGTTTAATTAGGTCTAATTAGGATTAGACCTAATTTTTGTTTAACTTTGATTAAGCCTAACGCAAGTAAGGCTTAATGTGATTAATTAGGTCTAAATAGGGTTAGACGTAATTGAGGTTTAAAGTGATTAAGCGTTTTGTAAGTAAGGCTTAATGAGTGTTATTTATGTATAGTTAGGGTTTGTCCTAATTTAGGTTTAAGTTTGATTAAGCCTGATGTAAGTAAAGCTTAAAGTGATTAATTATGTCTAATTAGGATTAGACTTAATTAAGGTTTATGATGTTAAACCTAATGTGATTAAGGTCTAATAAATTTTAATTGGGTTTAACTATGTTTAGGCGTAATTAGGGTGTATGGTGTTAAACATAATGTGATTAAGGTCTAAAAAAATTTAATTAGGTCTAACTTAGTTCAGATCCAATTAGGGTTTATGGTGTTAAACATAATGTGATTAATGTCTAACGAAGTTTAATTAGGTCTAAGTGTGGTTTAAGTCTAATTAGAGTTTATGGTGTTAAACCTAATGTGATTAAGGTCTAGCAAAGTTTAATTAGGTTTAACTATGGTTTAGACTTAATTAGGGTTTACAGTGTTAAACCTAATGTGATTATGGTTTAACAAAGTTTAATCAGGTCTAACAGTGGTTTAGACCTCATTAAGGTTTATGGTGTTAAACCTATTGTGTTTAAGGTCTAATAATGGTTTAGACATAATTAGACTTTATGATGAATGGGTTCACTTAGATTGAGCCTTAATGTCTCTGTTTGATTTATACTAGATTCAGATTAAGTCTAAGTTAATTAAACTTAAAGGTTATATCACTTTAACTTTGAGTCTATAGGCTCAGATTCAATTGTTTGAGGAGATAAGTGGTCACTATATAGGCTAGGGTTTGTAATCATCCTCTGACTTAAATCTAAGGATTAAGGTCCGATCAACCTTAGATATCTAAAGTCCAAGTCTAAGGAGATTTAGGGTTTAAAATGTAATTTTTCAATTTTACAATTTTGACCCTAGAGGTAGAATTGCCATTTTTAAATTTTCTACTTGTTAGATATTGTTAGTTTAGAGTTTAAAATTGTCTCTCTAAATATTCTAACAACTTTTAAATTTAATTTCCAATTTCTTAAATTTTTATAATTATTTTTAAAAAAAATTAAAAAAATTGATGGAAATTAGAAAGTTGAATCTTAGGGAACTTTCTTAGCCTTGGAATAATCACAGATGTTCCTAAAGGCTTAAAGGTTAATCTCTAAAATTTTTAAAGTTTTTGAAATTATAACTAATTTTTAATATTTAAATTACTCCAAAGAGTAATTAATTAATTTAAAAATAAATATAAATAAATAAATTTTAATTTGAATTATGTAATTTTCTCCTCATTTTTTTGAATCTAGGGGTATTTTTGTCATATTGTTTTGATTTTTCTATGTCAAGATATGACTTTTTGAAGATTTTAAATATTTTCTCAAATTAAATAATTTAGAAATACCTATTTATCTGCTTATCCGACGCGACACTGAGTCGAATCTCGGACTCGTCGAATTTCCACGCAGTGCGGTTTGGTTGGATGCACTTTACACGTGGATGACTCCGTGGCCCGCAGTTTTATATGTTTTGTATGAACGGATGAATGATCTGATCGGATCCTAGCCATTCATTTTTGATACACAAAAAAGAATTTCGTCAATTCATCGTCTCCTTAGGCCATTAATAAAAAACCGTCCAATTTCAATCGCTAAGATCTCGCTCATTTTTCCATTGATTTGGATGAAATTTCTTCCTACAGTATCATCTCAATGAAACAATTCAATCCATATGGTTAACTTATGAATTGATTGTTCTCCTCATAATGTGTGAAATCTGAGAAATTGAGGGTTTTAGGTCGTACATGGCTTTGATGAGGTGAGGCCTCAATCAAATTTGGTGGGAGCGATCGTTATGTCCTCAAGAAGCTTGCAGTGTGTCCAATTTGAAGTGAAATAAGGCTGACTATATCCAAGCTAAAATAGCTCCACGAGTTGGTCTTGGAATAGGTTAGAGCTCACGGGAAGGCTCAATTTTGATTAAGAACTTCTTCGTATGGCTCAGATATGGTGTTGGAATGGTCAATTTGAGGTTTTGAAGAGTTTTGTTTCAAACTCGAAATATGTACTTGATTTGGGGAGTGAAATTGGAGTATGTGAGTTGAAGTCGGGGGTTGGAACCAAGGGGGTTTGTTGACCTCAATTTTGGTTGAGGTTTAGTTTTTCCTCTTTAGTAGCCTAGTGTCTAGCCATAGGACTTTTCCTGTTCAATATTCCTAGAAAACTAGACATGGAACCCTCACCATTAGAAATTCCAAACTCTTCTCCACTCAACTTGAAGTTCCACATATTGTTGTCAACCTCTGGGAATTAGTAGGTGGGGTCTCTGTGGGGGAAACTCAAGATGAGTCACCCTTAGAACTGTTGGACCCTAAGGTTAACCCTGGGTGTTGGTCAGGAGCCAAGGCACTCACTACACTTGTCTATACCCACATTCACTGACAACCCTAAACTCAAATTTCTAGCCTAGATCCCTTGATCTTTTGGGACACTCATGTAGATGGTCCTCTGAACCTACTAGCCCTAGAGCTATGGTTTAGCTAAGACCACTATGTAGGGGACCCAAAATGGGGATTCCATTGGTCCATTGTATGTTGGTGATGATTGGTACCTTGACTCTACCAAAATACCCATCTTGGTCTTTTACCCTAAAACACACCCAAATTACCAAAATACCCCTCTTGGACCAAAAATCCTAAAAATTCCAAAAATTCCCAAAAAAATCCCAATAAATTTTAAATATTCTTAATTTCATTTCTCTCAACTACCATGTGACCCAATTTGGCCAATTTTACCATCTTTAAGCAAAATCCCAAAATTGCCCTTTAAAGACTCAAATTTACCCAAATCCAACTCAAATGTCCATCAATTTGATCTCAATTGACTTCAATTACAATCATCAACTCAAACTCACTTTTTATATGACCAAACAAAATCAAATCCAAGCTCAATTGGTCCATGATTTGAGCCCAATTTTGATTTGGGTCAAAACCCTAATTTTAACCATATGACATAATCTCACAAAATTAAACCCATAGCCTAGTCAATTGGCCTCAATTAATTTTGAAAAATATTTATAAAATTCCTATACATCAAAATCAACCATCAATTGACCTTGGTGAATTCTCAAATCCATTTGATTTTGACCTAAATCCAAAATTCCCAAATTTAGCCCCAAATTGACTAAGTCCCCAACATTCACCCAACTGATTGCCTTAACCTCCAAATTGGCATCCAGTTCATGTTGTAAACTCTTCATGAGGTACCTATTGACCATTTACAACAATCAATTTGGACTTAGCCCAAGGCTAACCCAAGCTAGCCCAACATGACCAAATTGATTAAAGTTTAAAATTCCCTCAAATTGCAATTGAACTTAAAACCATTTCCATCCTTCACAAAAGTTATTATTTATGAACATCTACACCAAATGCAATAGTTATTTGGGCCAATTGACATGGCTAGCCTAACCCAAACCCAAGTTTTGGTCATTTGCACCCACTTGGACCCATGCACTAAATGTGACCTAACCACCTTAAAGCCACCAAATTAACTCCACCATAGCCATTAGTTGGACTTAGTGACCAGTCCAAAAACCATGGAACCACCTAAATCAAGCCATGGACCAAAGGTCCCCCAAATTAAGGGACTTATTTCTATAAATGCACATGCTTAAGATATCTTTGCCAAATCAAAGCACATTTGCATTAAATTGTTGTGATGGATTCCTCTAGGTTCCTTGAGCTCCTAGCCACCTCCCCCTGACCGGACGGCCAGCCTAGTGGTTGGAAAAGCCCAAAACCAAGATCCACTTTCGTGGAGCCTCACCCAAATCAAACCTAGAGGCCAGCTCATCTAAACCAAATTGAAGAGATCCTCTGCCCTCCACGTAAGCACCACAATGCACCCAAACTTATGCCCTGAGAGCCACCGCATGGCCATTTTTTTAAAAACTCACCTCCCACGGACATGGGAGGTGTGCTGAAATTTTCTTAGAGAGGCCTCTCCAAACTTCACACAGAGCTTCCCTAAGATCCCCTCAGTGCATTCCAACCATTTTTCCTCACCCATTCCCATTGCCGGAGCTCAATTTTGAGCTTGAAACCTTGCCGAAAACCAGGACAGAACTTAATACACCTCTACAGTCCATCAAACACAAATTAACTTCACCCACACCTTCACAACTGTGAAATAAGCTAAAGCCCCATCAAATCCCCCTTCCAGAGAGCCTCTACCAAAGCCCTAGACCAACACCTGAAATTGAGCTTGGTCGAATTCATATCTAGGCCTTACACCAAGACCAGGGACTCAATCCCTAGCCTCCTTGGACCCCAACAAATGTGCTGAGCTCCTTTAATTGAAGCCTCCCTTCTCAGAGCAAAGGTATAAAACTTCTCCTCCTCCCGAGCTTATTTTGATTCTCCAGTTACTTAGGCTTGATTTCATGGTATATTAACCATATGGATGTGTTCGTCTCACTTAGACGAGTCCGTAGAATCAAACCCAAAGTGATTTAGTTGAGTCTAGGCTGAAATCTTAAGGTTTTAGTGTGGAAGGGCACGGGATCATTCTATCAGAAACGACGACGGGGAGCCGTTCTATCAAACATGTATCAAATTGATGGGGGAGATCGAGTTGGACAGCGCTTCGGGACATAAACCGTGGGCCGAGTCAGCAAATACGTGGACGGCGAAATTCAACCAGAGCACGCCACGCATGCCTTTGGAGTTGCCTAGGATCTAGTCAGCACGCATGGTTTAAATAGATAAATAGGGCTTTTCTTATTTATTTAAATACCCTTAACTTAGAAAATTCATAACTTTGTGTAGAAAAATCACAAAAATAAAATAAAAATACCCCCTTGCTCACTGAACAAAGGAGAACAATGTGAAATAAATTTTAATTCAATTTGATGCATATTTTATTTTTAATTAATTAAACACTCTTTGGGATCATTTGATTCCCCATGCATATTGGCACATCACCTTGGCTTGGAATTTTGGCAAGTTGTAGCCTCTGTCATGGGAAACATCCTCTAATTTTTCTAAAGCCAAAGGAGGTCTCTATACAGAGATCCATGTTTTTTAAGGAAATTAGCATATTGATTAGAAAATCCTAAGGAAATTTTGGAAGGTCCATCATGACTAGAGAAACCTTTAGAAATAATTTGACAGCTTTACCATCATTGAAAATACCCTTAAATTTTCCAAATACTAAATCACTAAAATAATTAATTTTGGAAAATATAAATATTTAAATGACTTAAATTTTTATCTCCACTGTGATTTATGATCTAGGGAACTCATCATAAAAATTTCAAAATATTTTGAGTTCATTTCACAACTTAAGTTGATTTTTAAAGATAAATACCACTTTTGACCCTTAAATGATTTTTAAAAATAAAAATAAAACTCAAAAGATTATGAAACTTTTTTTTGAGTTCTCTGTGATCAGGGGTATTTTCTAAAAATAAAATGAAATTTAAAATAAATACTTGATTTTTAGCCTCGTTGAAATATTTAAATAATTAAAAATTCATAAAAATTACAAAAATAATAAAACTCATGGAAATGTTCTAAATTACTTTCTACTCACATAAGAACTATTAGAATATTTTTCCTGATTTTCTAAATAAAGATATTTAATTTCAAAGTTTAAAAATAATCTTTAAAGGCTAAAAATGAGTTTTTCACTAAAATAATTCCAGTAAATCAAAGAAAAATCAAAAAAATATAAAATTTGCTCCCCTAGGTTCTCTGACCTTAGAGAGATTTTTCAAAAATACAAAACTTAATTTTCACCACTTAAAATATTTTATTTTTATTAAATAACCCAAAACTTGAAATAAATCTATCCAAAGGCTTATCTAGTCTAGATCTACCTCCAGTAAAAATTTTAAGGGATTATAATTTACCTTGGTCAAGTTAGGAATTTTCTTTGAAAAATCTTATTTTTGCATGAAAATAAATTTTGAAAAACCACATTTTCTCATTTGATGTCTTAATTGACCCATGAATGAGGAAGGTCAAAAATTTCAAAGTCATTTGAATTGAATTTGACAAATTATGAAGTGTTAGAGCCTTAGGCTCAAATGTGTACTTTTGGAAATCTTGCTTTACTTAACATTTAGGCCTAATTCAAAGAGGGAAATGGGTAACCTCTGATCTTAATCAATTTATTTGATGCTTGAAACACAAGGGGTTTAATTGGTAAAAACCTATCTCACTTTCTTAATTAAGATTAATAAATTTCTGAATTATTAAAATTTGGAAGTTTATTAAAATTAAATGATCTTGTACTTAGGGGTATGAATTTTGAAGTCAATAATTAATATATTTAATACCCCTATCTTGATTTTCAAGGAAAATTCAAACCATGAATCATGACCACTTAAAGCTTAACCCTTTTCAAAACTATTCAAGACACTCACCTAGGTCTTAAGGGCTTAGTGGTGACTTAGGCTAAATGAAAAATTGATTAAAAAAGGATTAGAGAAATAAACATTATTAAATAAAACATCCTTGAAACATCACTAAGCCCAATTAGGTTTAAAAATTTGGTTAACTGTTTAAATTACACTAACTTGCCTCTTTAAGGGTCTTCACCCACATAATTTTCAAATTAAATGATAAGTGATAGTTACCCTACTCTTAGGGATAATTGAGACATCAGTGTTCACTGTGTAATAAGGGTATTTACAGGATGAACCATTAAGCAACATAATAAGTTTAAATGGACTCGAGGCTTTTCAGCAATTGGTGAGAGGGAGGCATGGACCTGCTTCCCCCTCCTAACTTATTGGATACCTCAGAGGCCTATTAAACTTAATATTCTTCACTCGATGAAATCATCTTTATTTAAAATTTTAAGGACTCACCAAGATATGACATAGGGTTAGGAAAATTACCAAAATTTTACCTTTCCTGCTCTTCATAAACTGCCTTAACAGGCATTTTAAGTTTTAGGTGGTGGAACGAGAAGACTCGCCAGGTACACTTTTACAATTTTCAGCATTGTCTTTCTTGTACTTTCGTATTGTACTTTTATACCTGCAAATTTGCATGCTAAACAACGATGTCACCTTGCATGAAAATTAAAGCCATCAGGATAGCCACATAACCATAATCGAAACCAAAACTAAAATCAACCAAGATAAAATTCACCACAACAACATTCAAAATATAAAACAACTCAAAATTTAATCACAAACATCACACAAAACCACAACTTCAACTAAACTAAGATGTCTCTATCGGATGATCGGGAATCCCTGGGAGGAGGTAACCTAGGGTTGCTAATGAGGCTTCCCACAGTTTAAATGAAATTATGGAACTCATTAAGTTGAAGTTTAGTAAGTTCATTTGAACTAAGTGAATCTAATAGAAAATAGTGATGGCAAAATAAGGGAACCGTAATATCCTAACCGGTGTCGCTCTAATTAACTTTAATATGCCCTCATATAATTTAAAGAACTTCAATCATAGGGCCACCTAATTTGATATTATAACTTGATACAATAAATACCTCAAACTTGTCGCGGCAAGGAGCTTGGAGCTAGCATGGTAGGCAGCACGACCATCTTCAACAGCAAAACCTGTCTTCCCCTGCTAAATCAATCTTCCTTAGACTTAAACAACAAAGCCATAGGACTTTGAGGTTGCTTTCTTATGCAACGTAAATCATCACCTTATCTTTAGGCCTTTGTATAGACCTTCTATACATAATAAGCCCTAACTCGTCTTAGGATTCCGAGGTTGTCTTTTATCACTACCTAAATCCTCACATCTTCCAAGCTATTTTTGTGATCATTTCACACGAATGTAAGCTCTAACTAATAAAATTGGCAGGATGAAACACCCAAATATTTCTCCTCAAAATTGAAGCCAAACATTAGGATAGCTTGGGAAGTCACCGAGGTTCTCCTCTGGATCCATGACATTCCCTAGTTCTTCTTCCTTTGGATTCTACAAGAAAATCTTCCAAATTTGCACCAATCCCCTTTCACACCTCTACGTCTGATTTTGTTGAAGAGTCCTACCCTTTGAAATTCCTTGAAGATAATATTTCCTAATTTTTATCGAGAGTCTTCTTAAGTGACTTTGGTCATTTGGGATGTAATTGACTGTAGGGGCTTGCCTTTGTAGGAAGCATGTCCGAACCCAGCTTAATATAAACCCTATTTAATCTTTTATATTAAATAGGGGAACTTGTCGGCAAATACAAAGGTTTCGCAGACCAAACGGATGTCATACTTTCCTTAGTTTGTTTGATCAAGCCTCATCCACAAGTCTTGTGTTTATCCTTTGGGATAGATATAGGATTTGAGGTGTAGTGCTCTTTCATTTTAAACTATGAAAAATATGAGGTCAGTTTAATTTTATACTTCAACGTCCTTCCAAAGTGAGCAATGAGATTTCGATTCTGATGATCGACAGCTTCTTACGGGCAACCCCACAAACCAACCCGAAATAACGCCAACAGCTTCTAGCGACTCTGCTAGGGACAAGATTTTCTCTCCATACAAATCAAGAAACATTATTTTCACACATCGGTAATATGTCCATGTCTCTCTTGGACCAGATTACCCTTCTTCCATTAGCATACTTTACCCACTTCTTTCTTAGGAAAGTACAACTAACTTTTTGGACTTCAGGACTAGCTGTTTAACCATCTTTGAACAGAGGGGTTTAGAAGGTCATTAAGGACTCTTTAAATTTTCATGTGGGGTCGGACCCCCAATAGGTGTCTCGGTGGACTAATTCCACCTGGGCATTTTCTGCAACTAATTGGGTCCCGCGCTGGGTCATATCTTTTTTTCACATCTCCCTTCCGAATTTGATTTACTACTTTGCAAATTAAACCAGATTGTGTTGTGTTGCGTGCACTTTGAAATACTAATGAAATTTTTCACCTTTTTGAACAAAGATGTTAAAATTACCCATAAATTAAGACCCACCGGGTCTAAAGATTAACCTCTATTTTTAGTGCTTGCACTACAAATTTCCAAGTTTTTGGTCATATAGCTAACCCTAAAACTTTCTGTTTTAAAGCCCGCCGCAATGGCCTACCCAACGCTGACCTTTTCGTGCAATCTGTCAATGGACCGTAGCGCCCGTAACGTTGCTCCCACCATCAAGTTCGGAGCTAGATTTGAGGACCTCGTTGTTATCCTCGAGAAAGCCCTGTTCACGGTAATGAAGATCACTGCTTTGAAAGTGCAATAACCATCTGCATAATTCAGTTTGAACCTCCTTCAGGACTTCCCTGCCTGCAAGAAGTCTAAAGCTACTGTCATCAAGCCTGCTATCCCTGCTACTGCTAAGGGAAAAGAAGTGATGGTCGTTGAAGATTTGATTGAAGGATTAACTGTTCTGCCACTAGTGTTTGAGATTGGGTCAAGCTCAAAGACTGTACCACTGACCCGAACTCAAAGGAGGAACCGCAGTAAAAGAGTTCGGAGGGCCATCAAAGCCCAGACTCCTAAAAACACACCCTTTGAGGGGCAGCCTCATCAAGTTCAAGAGGAACTACCATAAATTTATCCACTCCTACGAGCGAGTAGATTCCAACCTCTGATAGATAATGATGGATATGAGAGTATTCGGAAGATTGATGTCGCATTTCCATCACTTCATAGACATAGTAAGGAGGGAAAGAAATTCATCCCCATCACCTGAGTTAGAATAGTATTCAGAAGGCTTGCCACTAAAAAAGGATGTTCTGTTAGTGAATTACTTAAACGAGTGAGACATGCAATTTCTCTTCATCTGAAAAATGCAATTTTGAAGGATGTTAAGTCCGCTAGAAAATCTCATAAGTCGACTATAAAGTCACCTACCCGTGTTCCCGTCTGGCTCCGTTTGGGAAACCGAGTTGATACTGCTATAGTCACCACCGACCATGCCACCACCAGGACCGCAGGTCGCCAGATGATTAAGTTAAGACTAGGTTCGAGAAGTTTACCAGTCATTCCTACAATCATGAAAAGAAAGACAAGACGATTACCTGACACTGTAGCCGGTCTTCACCGCGGGGAGCATACCTTCCCTTGACATACCAATGTCTCTACTGAGACGTTCCATCTTGAGACATAATCGTCAAAGAAGAAGAGGGTATGGGTACCCAAGGTCGCTGCACCGATACAGTTCAATGAGCCTGCAAGACAGGAAGTAAAACCAGTGCCTGAAATATCTGACATCGTTGCGACAATAGCCAGCGAGATGGAGAAATAAGTTGAGGATTTTCGTCAAGATCCTCCAGATCTTAAAGCAATCAAGGAATCGATAATTAAGAAAATAGTTGAGAAACTCAGGATCGAGATTTTTGAGTTAGCTTGAGAGCATGGATTTTTTGTCAATAGTGACAATGAAGATTTTGATTAGAGTGATTACTTGGAAAAGGATTTCATGGATGTCCATGTGATTGAAACCAGAGCTACAACATCTGCGCCCGAGGCTCAACCTCACACTGAAGAGAACGCCGTAGATGAGCTGCGTAGGGTTATCCTCCTAAGGGATGAGCAAGTTGTTCTACTAGAGAAAAGAATAGAAGAGATAACTGCAGCTATGACCTTTATGGCCACCATTCAAGGGCAATCACAAGCACCAATGTTGGCTTCTCCAAAGATTAATCAACCAGAAATCATAAACATTACATATGAAAGAAGGGAGGCTACTTCGACAGAAAAAGATGAACAACCAAAGAAGAATTCTCCATCAGGTGCCATGCCAGAAAAAGAGTTCAAGCAAATGGTTGAACAAGTACGGGATGCCTTAGCCCAGTCTAAGGGCGGTGCATTAATTCTAAAGGGTAGACCTTACCCGAAGGAGTTCGATGTTGTCCCTTTCCTCAAGGGTTTTGTGGCCCCAAACTTTAAGATATTCGATGGGACTCAAAATCCGGGGACAATACATAGCACATTTTTGAGCCAGTTGTGGCAACACGAGGAATAACGAAGCTCTACTCTGCCAACAGTTCGTCAGCAGTTGGTCAGGGATTGCTTTCGGCTGGTACGTTGACTTGCCCAACGGGTCAGTTAAAACATTTTCTGAGTTGGAACAGTTGTTTGTGAAAAGATTTGCTGGGGCGCAGCAACATGTGTCTATTGGAGAGCTCATGATGGAGAAGCAGAAGCCTAGTGAAACCTTGGCAGACTATATTTTGAGGTGGAGAAACCTTAGCATGAATGTGAACCTCAGCTACACGAACATCAAGCAATTGAGATTCTACTCAAAAGCATTCATGGGCCAGTAGCTTTCATGCTTAAGGGACTCACCATCAAATCCTTTGAGAAGCTACTCAGTAAAGCCAACAGTCTTCAAGAAGAAATGAAGCACATTGAGCCACATGAAAAGGCTAAGGTGAGTAGAGTGTTCGAAAAGAAGTCAGGGTAGTCGCAACTGTCGATAAAGGAAAGCAGCAGATAAAAATATATGCAGAAGAGCATCGCCAGTCTTTGTCACAATACTCTCAGAAACAGAGCAGTCAATCCAACCAACGGTCATCTCAGGAGGGATCACCTCGAACAACGGGTAAAAGAGTATCCCTGTTAGAGCAACATAAAGTGATTTATTCCTTCAAAGATGAAGCTGTACCTAAAATATTCAAAAGCTTGATGAAGAAACTAGAATTCAAACTACCTAATCCAAAGAAACCCAAAGAGGTGAATAAGAAAAATGAACTGAATTATTGCCCGTACCACCGGTTACTTGGACACACTATAGACAAGTGTTTCATCTTTAAAGACTGACTAGAGAAGAACCTCAAGGAAGAGAATATAAAAATCTCGAAGGAGTATTTGAGAGAACCTAAAAAAGGTTCTATAAACATGATTTTAGCTGAGTCAATCTCCCCAATTGATCCATATGTCGAAAAAGATGGATGGAGTACAACTTGGGATGAACTCATGAGGGTCCTCAATCGAATACAGGATTCATCAAAACAATCTTCTACAAATACCGAAGAAGGATGGAATGAGGTATGGAGCAGATCATCCAAGAAGATACTGAACAAGCTACAGTCTGCATCAAAAACAAGCCTCCATTCAGAGTCTGCAGCATACCGAGCCCGAGATGAAGATTTTGTCAAAAAATCCATCATCGTCAAGGATAAAGAACAAGAAAAAGAAAAGCATCACTGCCAAGATTGATAGCATGGGGGTAGGATAGGGGCTACCTCTACTAGACTGGTTGTCTCAGATTTGGGGAAGAAAATCCTCATACCCTTGACTTTGTATGATTATCTTTTTGTCCCTTCCGGGGTCTTATGAATATAATGATTGTGATTTCGGCTACGTTTTGACTATTTCTGGTAATAACGTGACTAATTATAACCAAGCTAGCTGCGATCTCGATCCCAAAAATGATCCTCAAATTGTACTTGAGTCCGATGTACTCGTTGTCAAGGCCAAAGAAGAACTCAAATATATCGCTTACGACAGCACCGATAACGAAGAGCCAACTTTCGAGCGTCATGGTGCATCATTTGCCATCAACTTAGACCTCTTCGACGAAGAGGAAAAGACACCGGAAGATTCAATAATGATATCTCACGAGGAAGAAGTCACAGAAGTCAACTTAAGGAGCGGAAAAGTGTTACCACCAAGAATAGCTCCAATAGACAAAGGAAAATAGATAATGAATCGAGAAGAGATACCCCCACCTCCGCTAGTAGAAGAACCACATACTCAAGATAAAATTGGAGGATCGTACAAAGTAGACTACAATGTGCTAGCTCATCTTAGGAAGTTGCCTGCCCGACTAAGCATCTACGACACTCTAATCCTGTCAAAGGAGATGAAAGAATTTCTGGTTACAGCTTTGCTTGATCCAAAAATTTGCTTAGCTTAGTTGGCTCGCACATCCTTAGATGATGTTTGCTTGTTGAGAGAACAGTCAGGGGTAACCTTTACAGATGAAGACTGCAGCTTGGTACTGGCGACCACAACCGTCCGCTCTACATCTATGTCAACATTGGCAGATTTGTGTTATCCAAACTTTTAGTGGATCCTGGAGCATCTCTTAACTTGTTGAGTCTACGGACGTTAGCATATTTGGACTTCAATATTCAGGAGCTCATCCCCAATAAGATGATGTTAAGAGGATTCAACCAAAAGGGAGAAAGATCCCTTGGATCAATAACATTACTTATGAAGATCAGAGAACTCGTCACAACTGTTAAATTTCACATCATCGACGCCGAGACATCTTTTAATGCTCTATTGGGTCGACCATGGATTCATGAGCAAAATATGATTTCATCATCCCTACACCCATGCATTAAATATCGCAAAGATGGTAAAGAAAATTGCATCAAGGGAGATCTACAACCATTTTCAGTACATGAAGTTGGTATCCATGAAGATGCTGCCTACTATGCACCTCCAAAGAAGACTGTCTTCTCGCGCGAGATTTTGACAAACAAAGATGAAGATTTAAAAGGATCACAAAAAGGAGGCCATACAACTCCGCTTCAACAACCTTCTACCACTCCCTTGCAACGAGTTGGTGGAGGTTCTTCTAGTTCACGCACCCAAGGTCGAGGCCGGGGATGCGGACGAGGAAAGATCAATTTAATTGTTGAATGGACTAGGCCAACAATCAACATTGGTGATGAAGACAATTCTGAAGATGAAATAATGATGACAAACCAGAAGAAACCTCAGTACGAGATATCCCTAAAAGATACATAGAGGAATGAATATGAAACAATGTATGATCAGATAAACCACCATGTGGATACTATGAACCTCACTCCTATTCTCCCTCAAAAGGTTGAGAGTTTAGAGGTCAAGGAAGTCCGTAGTGTTGGTTCAAAGCCGATCAAATTTTACCGTACTTCTACCTCTACTAAGCTTGAAAAACATGTAAATTTGGATGCTGATTCTAATGAATTAATAGGATTGCCTTTTGGTTACTTCTCGCCTTGTGTTCAAAAGTTAATTCAATAAGGACACTTACCAAAACAAATGCCAAAAGATAAATTTCAAATTGTTGAAAAACTATGGAATACTAAAGGTTGAACTCCCAATTCAAAAGAAGGTCTCGGATTTGGTACAGTTGGACCAGTTGATGATTCTGAATTTTGCATGGTTGTTACTAGTGAGTCAGAAGAGGATTGTCTCAATATAGAGGATGACTCTGCTGATCAACCAATAGAAGATGCTCCGCCTAAATTTGAGGAAGAAATTAAATCCACTATCGATGAATTGAAAGAGATTAACCTCGGGACTGAAGAACGACCCCGACCTACATTTATAAGTTCTCTACTTGATGACGAAGAATCTGCAGAACTGGTCAAACTATTAGCAGAATTCAAAGATTGATTTGCATGGAGCTATGATGAAATACCAGGGCTGTCAGTAGAGGTTGCAGTCCATAAACTTGGGGTAGACAAGAATATAACCCTAGTAAAACAAGCTCCAAGGAGAATGCGTCTTGAAATAGAACAACAAGTCATTGCCGAGGTGAAGAAGTTGATAGAAGCCAATTTGTTAAAGAGAAGTAACCCATGTGATTAGCCAATATTGTACCGGTTAAAAAGAAAAATGGACAGATTTGTGTTTGTGTCGACTTTAGAGATTTGAAAAAGGCATGTCCAAAATACGAGTTTCCACTACCTATACCAGAGATGATGGTGGACATCATTTTGACAAATGAGATTTTCTCCTTCATGGATGGATCATCGGGATATAACCAAATTAAGATGGCTCCCGAGGATGCAGCGCTTACACCTTTCATAACACCGATTGGAATTTTTTGCTACACAGTGATGTCGTTTAGCCAAAAGAACGTCGGAGCAACATATCAGCATGCAAGGACGAAGCTTTTTGATGACCTCATTCAGAATCAAGTAGAATGCTACGTGGATGATTTGGTCATCAAAAGTAAACAAAAAATAGACCCTTTGTATGATTTAGGATCGTGTTTGAACGTTTACGATGATATGACCTTAAAATGAATCCCTTGAAGTGTGCCTTTTGTCCGTCATTGGGGAATCGAGATCAATTCGGATAAGATTAAAGCTATCTTGGAAATTCCTCCCCCTAAAACCTTGAAACAGCTACGTTCTTTTCAAGGAAAGTTGGCATATCTGAGATGCTTTATTTCTAATCTCTCAGTTAGGTGTCAGCCTTTCTCGGCATTGATTAAAAAGGATGCCAAATTTATTTGGGAAGAGAAATGCCAGTGGGCCTTCGAGGACGTTAAACAATATTTAATGACACCTCCTGTTTTGGTAGCCCCTATCCAAGGGAAACCGTTGATACTTCATACCGCGGCTTTGGATGACTCTCTTGGAGCCCTCTTAGCCCAAGTCAATGATGAGAGGAAAGGAGATGCACTCTACTACTTGAGTTGTCGTCTAATAACGATGGAGATATGGTATCCACCTATTGAGAAGCATTGTCTGACATTAATTTTCACCGCTCAAAAGCTTAGATATTACATGTTTTCTCATAAGATCACCCTAATTTCAAAAGTTAATTCATTGCAATATTTGATGACCCGACCAACACTCTCCGGACATTTAGCGAGATGGTCAATGATCTTATTGCAATTTGATATAACTTTTGTGCCTCTCCGTGCTATCAAGAGACAGATTTTGGCAAACTTTCTCGCTGCACACCCACTGCCAACTGAGTCCTCTCTTAACGAGAAGTTACCAGACGAGCAAATACTACAAATGGAATTTTCTAGTGTGTAGCATTGGGAAGTGTACTTCGATGGTGCTTTGTCAGCCAGGAAAGACAAAGGATCAGGCACGGTTATACCAGGCAAGGCATAAATTGGTTTGATCTTTATTATGCCAGATAAGGGTACGTTGAGGTTCTCATACCACCTGACAGAGCCATGCACTAACAATGAAGCAGAATATGAAGCTTTAATCACCAGATTGGAGTTGGTAATCTCAATGGATATAACAAACATTGTCATTTATGGTGACTCTCAACATGTCATCCAACAAGTTGCCGGACAATACAGAATTCTGAAACCAAGACTAGCATAGTACCATCAGTACACGATGAAGCTCCTGGAGCAGATTCCTGAAGTGACTTTCTACCGGATTCCTTGGGAAGATAATGTCCATGCCGACGCTCTAGCAAAACTCGCTATGAAAATGGCGTGTCCCCCGGAGGATTCAATCGAAGTCACGGTGCAAGGAAGACAAGTCTTGTCTCGAAACGACTTCGAAACTCTATGCAAACTTGGAAAAGAAGAAACAATAGATACAATTGCAGACATCAACAAAGATTGGTGCAAGCCATTAATAGAATATTTGCATACTGGAAAGCTACCAGAGGACAAGTCTGAGGCGCACCACATCACAAGAAGGGCCATGTCTTACGCCCTGGTGGGAAATGTTCTCTACAGAAGATCGTTCGACCAAATGTGGCTACGGTGTTTGAGCAGAGCCGAGGCACAGAATATTGTCAAAAAAGTACATGCCAGATTGTGTGGCGCTCACCAGTTGAGACCAAAAATGAAAATGAAGATAAAAAGACTCGGATATTATTGGCCAGCAATGATGTCCGATTGCATGGATACAACGAGAAGATGTCACCAATGCCACGTGCATGGGGTGGTCTACACCAGCCTCCAAATGTGCTGCACCCAACTGTTGCCTCGTGGCCATTCGAGTTTTGGGGCACAGACATAATAGGTTGGATAGACCCTCCATCTTCTAAAGGACACATGTTATACTTGCCGCTACAGACAACTTCTCCAAATGGGCAGAAGCAGTACTGTTACGTGAGGTTACGACACAACACGTCTTTCAATTTTTTAAAAGCCAAATAATTTATCATTTTGGAGTACACGAAGAATAATCTCTGATAATGGGACAGCTTTTAAAAGTACGAAGATCAACAATTTTGTCAGAAGACATGGAATAGATTGAAGATACTCTACAATTTACT
This sequence comes from Phalaenopsis aphrodite, assembly GCA_003013225.1. Lineage (NCBI taxonomy): Eukaryota > Viridiplantae > Streptophyta > Magnoliopsida > Asparagales > Orchidaceae > Phalaenopsis > Phalaenopsis aphrodite. The sequence goes on from NEWO01000090.1 coordinate 1,575,363, forward strand.
ATTCTAGAGCAAATGGTCTAGCTGAAGCTTTCAACAAGACACTGGTACAGATTTTGAAGAAAACACTGGATGAAAATAAAAGGGATTGACATAACAAACTGTTAAAAGCCTTGTAGGCCTACCGAACGACTTTCCGGACTCCCACTCAGTGTACACCTTATATGCTCGCGTACAGGACCAAGGTCGTGCTACTGTTAGAAATCCAGACGCCATCTATCAGAGTCGTCGTTGCTAACCAACTTACAATGGAAGAAAGCGCAAAACTCAGACTTGAAGAACTGGAAAGTCTCATAGGAAAATGATTGGAAGCACAACAACATTTAGAGCTCTACCAGGCAAAGATGGTACAAGCCCATGAAAAATTGGTCCGCCCAAGGACATTCAAAATTGGTGACCTCGTGCTTGTGCTCAAAAGGCCTATTCTTGCTCGACGCAAAATAGGTGGAAAATTTGAGCCAACTTGGGAGGGACCATTTGTCATTGAGAAGGTCTATACAGGAGGAGCCTACCAGTTAGTGTACTTCCAGGGCGAAAGAACCATGTTGCCGATAAATGGACGATACCTGAAAACCTAGTACACAGCCAGTGTCACCTGCCTCTGTCTGCCTCTGCTTGCTTTGAAACTTTGAAAATTTGATTATTTTAGGGTTATCTATGTGTCCATATGTCTATGATTGGGTCCAAATTTTGTAATTAACATCAATATAATGAAAATTTTGAGAAGATTTTTGAACTTCACACGTTCTCTTTTCTACTTTTGAATTAAAACAAAACTCACACATAAAATGAGTAATCCTTTTCATCAAAACAAACTAAAATTTACTTTAATGAATACTTTATTTTGTTCTTGTTAATGCCAAGCTTCGGCCCACTGACGTTTCTTTCTGTTGTCTGCAGAAAAATGTCAAGACAGAGGTTGATCTTTGCCTTCCAGGACGGCTGGAACCTCACACTGAATGAAGAGATGACGCCGCAAGGAGGTGTCATAGATTTCAACATGGATTTCAACCAAATTGATATGGACTACAAGGGTCCTCTAATGGACGTAGTCAGCAATAAAGAAAAGGAGGGACTGCCTTCACTGTTGAGGGTGACCACTCAAGACGATGTGTCACGCAAAGGTAAAAACGTGATAGTGGAACAAGATCCGATGGAGGGACCTAGCCGTCTGCCCTCCATGATAGCTACTCCAGCAAGGGGCCTGATAGCCGCCCATAGTGAACAACTACCGAATACTCCACTCCACAAGATGCAGCGTAGAAATGCAAGCCAAAAAAATAGAGAGCCTTTCTGCGACAGGAACGCAAGCCCAGAGAGACGTGAGCAGTTTTCTTACCCTCATTCCTTAGGGACTATTTACGATCCAGATCTGAGAGAAACTTCTGCCAGCCTGCCTAGTACAGATGAAGAGTTAGGATTTATGACATAATCAAATGGGCCCCTCGTCCCAGATATCTTGTGCAGAGGTTGCCCAACATGCAACATTGAGGTACTAGCCGGGACATCAGTCACAGGCGCATTTGTAGAATGTCGAACTGCAACGTTCTGCATATATAGCGTTTCAGTACATTAGAAGAATACACTTCAATCACCAATGAGTCTCAGACTCCAGAATTTGTGGCAAATGAACCGAATGTCCCACTGGGGACGGATCAGCGCGCACCATGGAGCCCAGGATCATACATCCCGCTTGAGGTTGATCTCATATTTCATATCAACCAGCACCAGTTTGGGTTCCCGTTGAGGCCCGGAGGAAGGAACGCCCCAGGCATCTGCCAACTCCTGGTATGGTAGAATACTAAAAAATAAGCAAAGTAAATAAAAGAGAATTCGAGTTCTATAAAGAGGTTCAGGGAAAGTTTCTCAACATATTGCAGGGCCTGAAGCTATATACCAGGGTTTTCTCTGAAGCTGATGAAAGAAACATTCTGGATTGCATCTTTGATTTAAGAGAGAGGTCGAGTTAGCCTTCTCATGGAGAGAACATATTCCAAGCCGAAGAAATGGATGCGGGGAAAGGGAAGAATCACCATCCAATGTGGCTGTTGCTACAATTTTACGAACGATAGACAAGGAAATCCGTCTGGGATCCTCAGACACAACCAAGTGAATCTGTTACCACCAATGATAAAATGGATGGTCAAGAGAATGGTTAAGTGGAATATTCTACCTGCTGCTTGCATTCCTAACAGTTGCATCATCAACATGTATGAAGAAAGTGACTGCATTCCCCCACACATCGACCATCATGGTTTTGTGAGGCCTTTCTGCACGGTCTCATTCATGAGTAAGAGCAACATTCTATTTGGAAAAGAAATTGATATAGTCGGCCCTGAAAAATTTAGAGGAGCTGTGGAGATTCCTGTTCCAGTTGGTTCAATACTTGTTCTTAAGGGAAACAGTGTAGACGTTGCTAAGCACAGCATTCCAGGGGTACGACACCGTAGGGTGTCTGTAACCTTCCACATAATGGTTGAAAATAAAATACCATATGGATTCCAGCAGGTCCCAAAATTGGAGGAGTTGTTTCCTTATGAGCTATGAGAAGGTTGTACCTCTATGTACATGCAAAGGGAACTGTTACCCTGGAGCATGACTTAGAAGGTGTGCTTGATCATGAGCTCAACATACCAGGCACAGAGGGATTACTTGCTTTCTTTTAACAGCATGACATGTATCTGATGTAATCAGTTTATGATGTACTCATATCATGAGATGATTCTCAATGTATTTCAGCATGGATTACATGATGTACCTATTGAGGCATTAGCCTATGTTTGATATGTAGCATCTTTATTGAAGAAGATTGATGGAAATTTCTCTCAAATTTTGCCATTTTGTCAATTGTCTTTTTGTGCGATGGATGAAAGCTGTGAACCATGCGATGGTTCACAATTTCAATAAACAAAGAACGAAACAACAAATCTTCAATAACGAGCAAAACACAAATGAAAGATAATCATAAACAAGTGAATAACAAAAAAAATTTCTTTATAAAATCAACCTATTAAAATTAAAACTTTAAAAAACAAATTTTGAAAAATTAAACTGTGATAAAAACAACAAGAAAATAAAACAAACCTGTTGAGTAGATTCTTCCATTTTCAGAATTTCCTACTCTTTGTGCGCGCAACACAACCATCGTTATCCACATTACCTTTCTCCACATCCTCGCAGAATATCACATTCTGCACAAAACTCTACAAAGCTCTACAAATCTTCCTTAAAATGAACCTCTTCACATGACACACTTCTGCAAATTCAATGCCAAAAGCTTTGTAAATTTCAATTCTCTCATCTTTGGATTGATACCTACATTTCAATTCTCTCATCTTTGAATTGATACTTACATTTAAATTTTAACTTTCAAATCAATCCAACATTTTTGATTCATTATATTCAAGGTCGGTCCTTACATATCGACGCTTTCTTTTGAGAATTGACCTACATTTCAATTCTCATTTCTGAATCAGTCCTACATTT
>NEWO01000090.1:1580200-1609172 GCA_003013225.1 Phalaenopsis aphrodite
TGACACTTTCTTTTGAGAATTGACCTACATTTCAATTCTCATTTCTGAACTAGTCCTACATTTTTGATTCATTACATTCAAGGTCGGTCCTTACATTTCGACACTTTCTTTTGAGAATTGACCTACATTTAAATTCTTATTTCTAAATCAGTCCTACATTTCAGATTCATTACATTTAAGGTCGGTCCTTACATTCCAACGCCCTCTTTTGAGAATTGACCTTTATTTCAATTCTCATTTCCAAATCATTCCTACAATTATGATTCATTACATTCGTGGTCGGTCCTTACACTGACTCTCTCTCTCTCTCTCTCTTTTGAATTAATATCTAAATTTCAATTCCCACCTCAGGCTGAGCACTTACATTCTGACTCCCATTCTTTGGAAATCTTTAAAATTCTATAACTCAAAGTCTACTCTCTAATCTCCAGCGAGAGTCCCTACTTCTCAACTTGATTAAGCACACACCTGCTAATTCCCAAGTAGAAACAAATCACACACACAACTCTACACATACTTCTGGTTCTGTTGACTTAGGAATTTGTATTGGTTTTTGTTGATCTCGTCGGTCAACGCCAATACACGCAATTTGCTTTCTCAGAACACCCCACCTATTAGGGATCCATTTGTTGACCTCAATTTTGGTTGAGGGTTTAGTTTTTCCACTTTAGTAGCCTAGGGTCTAGCCATAGGAATTTTCCTGTTGAATATTCCTAAAAAACTAGACATGGAACCCTCAACATTAGAAATTCCAAACACTTCTTTGCTCAATTTGAAGTTCCACATATTGCTCTCAACCTCTAGCACTTAGTAGGTGGGGTCACTGTGGGGGAAACTCAAGATGAGTCACCCTTGGGACTTTTGGACCCTAAGGTTAACCCTGGGTGTTGTTCTAGAGCTAAGGCACTGACTACACTTATCTACACCCACATTTACTGACAACCCTAAACACAAATTTCTAGCCTAGATCCCTTTATCTTTTGGGACACTCATGTAGATAGTCTCGTAAACCTACTAGCCCTAGGGCTATGGTTTAGCTAAGACCACTATGTAGAGGACCCAAAATAGGGTTTCCATTGGTCCATGGCTTTTTGGTGATGATTGGTACCTTGACTCTACAAAAATACCCATGTTGGCCTTTAACACCCCCAAATTACCAAAATACCCCTTCTGGACCCAAAATCCCAAAAAATTTCCAAAATTCCGAAAAAATCCCAATAAATCCCAAATATTCCTAATTTCATTTCTCTCAACTACAACAAGACCCAATTTGGCCAATTTGACCATCTTTAAGTAAAATCCCCAAATTGCCTTTTAAAGACTCAAATTTCCCCAAATCCAACTCAAATGTCCATCAATTTGATCTCAATTGACTTCAATTCCAATCCTAAGATCAAATTCACTATTGATATGACCAAACTAAACTAAATCCAAGCTCAATTGGTCTATGATTTGAGCCCAATTTTGACCATGGTCATAATCTCATCAAATTAAACCCATAGCCTAGTCAATTGACCTCAATTAATGTTGCAAAATCTTTATGAAATTCTTATACTTCAAAATCAACCATCAATTGACCTTGGTGAAGTCTCAAATCTATTTGATTTTGACATAAATCCAAAATTCCCAAATTTAGCCCCAAGTTGGCTAAGTCCCCAAATTTCAAACAATTGATTTCCTTAACCTCCAAATTGGCATCCAGTTCATGTTGGAAACTCTTCATGAGGTCCCTATTTACCATTTACAACAATCAATTTGGACTTAGCCCAAAGCTAACCCAAGCTAGACCCAAGCCTAGCCCAACATGACCAAATTGATTAAAGTTCAAAATTCTCTCAAATTGCAATTGAACTCAAAACCATTTCCATCCTTCACCAAAGTTATTCCTTATGATTATCTACACCAAATTCAATAGTTATTTGAGCCAACTGACATGGCTAGCCTAACCCAAACCCAAGTTTAAGTCATTTGCACCCACTTGGACCCATGCACTAGCTACCAAATTAACTCCACTACAGCCATTAGTTGGACTTAGTGACCAGTCCAAACACCATGGAACCACCTAAATCAAGCCATGAACTAAAAGGTCCCCCAAATTAAGGGATCTTATTTCCAAAAATGCACATGCTTAAGATATCTTTGCCAAATCAAAGCACATTTGCATTAAATTGTTGTGATGGATTCCTCTGGGTTCCCTGAGCTCCTAGCCACCTCCCTCTGGCTGGCCAGCCAGCCTAGTGGCTGGAAAAGCCCAAAATCAAGAGCCACACCCATTGCACCTCACCCAAATCAAACCTAGAGGCCAGCTCATCCAAATCAAATTGAAGAGCTCCTCTGCGCTCCACCTAAGCACCACAATGCACCCAAACATATGCCCTGAGAGCCACCTCATGACCATTTTTATAAAAACTCACCTCCCATGACCATAAGAGGTGTGCTGAAATTTTCTTAGAGAGGCCTCTTCAAACTTCACACAGAGCTTCCCTAAGATCCACTCAATGCATTTCAACCATTTTTCCTCACCCATACCCATTGCCGAAGCTCAATTTTGAGCTTGAAACCATGCCGAAAAATAGGATAGAACCTAATACACCTCTACAATCCATCAAACAAAAATTAACTTCACCCACACCTTAACAACAATGAAAGAAGCTAAAGCCCCATCAAATCCCCCTTCCATAGAGCCTCTACAATAGCCCTAGACCAACACCTGAAATTGAGCTTGGTCGAATTCATATCTAGGCCTTACACCAAGACCAGGGACTCAATCCCTAGCCTCCTTGGACCTCAAAAAACTTGTCGAGCACCTCTGATTAAAGCCTCCCTTCTTAGAACAAAGGTATAAAACTTCTCCTCCTCACAAGCTTATTTTGATTCTCCATTTACTTAGGCTTGATTTCATGGTATATTAACCGTATGGATGTGTTTGTTTCGCTTAGACGAGTCCAAAGGATCAAACCCGAAGTGATTTGGTTGAGTCTAGGCTGAGATCTTAAGGTTTTAGTGTGGGCGGGCACATGATCATTCTATCGAGGATGATGACGGGGAGTCGTTCGATCAAGCGTGTATCAAATGGACGGGGGAGCTCGAGCCAGACAGTGCTTTCGAACATAAACAGTGGACCGAGTCAGCGGCTACGTGGACGGCGACATCCAACCAGAGAGCGCCACGCATACCTTCGGAGCTGCCTAAGATTTAGTCAGCATGCGCGGTTTAAATAGATAAATATGGCTTTTCTTATTTATTTAAATGCCCTTAACTTAGAAAACTCATAACTTTGTGTAGAAAAATCACAAAAATAAAACAAAAATGGCCTCTTGGTCACTGAATAGAGGAGAACAATGTGGAATAACTTTCAAGCCCTTTTGATGCATATTTTATTTTTAATTAATTAAACATTGTTTGGGATCATTTAATTCTCCCTGTATATTGGCTTGGAATTTTGGCATGTTGTAGCCTTTGTTAGGGGAGACATCCTCTGATTTTTCTAAAGTCAGAGGTCTCTATACAGAGATCCATATTTTTTAATTTATTCCACATTATTTCCTTAAAATAATCATGGAATTTAGCATATTGATTAGAAAATCCTAAGGAAATTTTGGAAGGTCCACCATGATTAGAGAAACCTTTGGAAATAATTTCATGGGTCTAGTCATTTAAAATACCCTTAAATTTCACAAATACTAAATCACTAAAATAATTAATTTTGGAAAATATAAACATTTAAATTTCTTGATTTTTGATCTCCACTATGATTTATGATCCAGAGAACTCATCATAAAAAATTCAAAATATTTTGAGTTCATTTGACAACTTAAGTTGATTTTTAAAGATAAATACCACTTTCAACACTTAAATGATTTTTAAAAATAAAAATAAAACTCAAAAGATAATGAAACTTTGTTTTTTTGAGTTCTCTGTGATCAGGGGTGTTTTCTAAAAATAAAATGATATTTAAAATAAAAACTTGATTTTTACCTATTTTAAATATATAAATAATTAAATATTCATAAAAATCACAAATATAATAAAACTCATGGAAATGTTCTAAATTGCTTCCTAATCACTTAAAAACAATTAGAATATTTTTCCTGATTTTCTAAATAAAGATATTTAATTTCAAAGCTTAAAAATAATCTTTAAAGGCTAAAAATGAGTTTTCACAAAAATAATTCCAGTAAATCAAATAAAAATAAAAAAAACATAAAATTTGCTCCTCTGGGCTCTCTGACCTTAGAGAGATTTTTCAAAAATACAAAATTTAATTTTCACCACTTCAAATATTTTATTTTTATTAAATAACCCAGAACTTGTAATAATTCTAATAAATTACAAAAAATTCAAAAAATTATGAAATTTGATCCAAAGGCTTATCTAGTCTAGGTCTACCTCCAATAAAAATTTCAAGGGATTATAATTTACCTTTGTCAAGTTAGGAATTTTCCTTGAAAAATCCTATTTTTGCGTGAAAATAAATTTTGAAAAATTACATTTTCTCCTCTGATGTCTCAATTGACCCATGAATGAGGTAGGATAAAAATTTCAAAGTCATTTGAATTGAATTTGACAAATTATGAAGTGTCAGAGCCTTAGGGACAAATGTGTAATTTTGGAAATCTTGCTTTAATTAAAATTTAGGCCTAATTTAAAGAGGGAAATGGGTAACCTCTGATCTTAATCGATTTATTTGATGCTTGAAACACAAGGGGCTTAATTGGTAGAAACCTATCTCACTTTCTCAATTAAGTTTAATAAATTTCTGAATTATTAAAATTTGGAAGTTTATTAAAATTAAATGATCTTGGAATTAGGGGTATGACTTTTGAAGTGAATAATTAATCAATTTAATACCCCTGTCTTGATTTTCAAATAAAATTCAAACCATGAATCATGACCACTTAAAGCTTAACCCTTTTCAAAAATAATCAAGACACTCACCTAGGTCTTAAAGGCTTAGTGGTGACTTAGGCTAAATAAAAAATTGATTAAGCAAGGATTAGAGAAATACATATAATTAAATCAAACATCCTTGAAACATCACTAAACCTAATTAGGTTTAAAAATTTGACTAAGTTTTCAAATTACACTAACTTGCCTCTTTAAGTGTCTTCACCCACATAATTTTCAAATTAAATGATAAGTGATAATTACCCTATTCTTAGAGATAATTGAGACATCAGTGCTCACTGAGTAATAACGATATTTACAGGATGAACCATTAAGCAACCTAATAAGTTTAATGGACTCGAGGCTTTTCACCAGTTGGTGAGAGGGAGACATGGACCTGCTACCCCCTCCTAACTTGTTGGATACCTCAGAGGCCTATTAAACTTAATATTATTCGCTCAATGAAATCATCCTTAATTAAACTTTTAAGGACTCAGCAAGATATGACATAGGGTTAGGAAAATTACCAAAATTTTACCTTTCTTGCTCTTCATAAACTGCCTTAACATGCATTTTAAGTTTCAGGTGGTGGAACGAGAAGACTTGCTAGGTACACTATTACAGTTTTTAGCATTGTCTTTCTTGTACTTTCATACTGTACTTTTATACCTGCAAATTTGCATGCTAAACAACAATGTCACCCTGCATGAAAACTAAAACCATAAGGATAGACACATAACCATAATCAAAACCAAAACTAAAATCAACCAAGATAAAATTCACCACCATAACATTCAAAATATAAAATAAACCAAAATTTAATCACAAACATCACACAAAACCACAACTTCAACTAAATTAAGATGTCTTCATCGAATGATCGGGAATCCCTTGGAGGAGGTAACCTACAATTGCTAACGAGGCTTCCTACGGTTTAAATGAAATTATGGAACTCATTAAGCTGAAGTTTAGTAAGTTCATTTGAACTAAGTGAAACCAATAGAAAATAGTGATGTCAAAACGAGGGCACAGTAGGATCCTAACCGGTGTCGCTATAATCAACTTTAATATGCCCTCATAAAATTTAAAGAACTTCAACCATAGGGCCACCTAATTTGATATTATAACATGACACAATAGATAACTCAAACTTGTCGTGGTAAGGAGCTTGGAGCTAGCATGGTGGGCAGCACGACCATCTTCAACAACAAAACCTGTCTTCCCCAGCTAAACCAATCTTCCTTAGACTTAAACAACAAAACCATAGGACTTAAGTGACACCCAAACTAATAAAATTGGTAGGATGAAATACCCAAATATTTCTCCTCAAAACTGAAGCCAAACATTATGATAGTTTGGGAAGTCACCGAGGTTCTCCTCTGGATCCATGAGATCCCCTATTTCTTCTTCCTTTGGATTCTACTATAAAATGTTCCAAATTTGAATCAATCTCCTTTCACACCTCTACGTCTGATTTTGTTGAAGAGTCCTACCCTTTAAAAATCCTTGAAGATAATATTTCCTGATTTTTATCGAGAGTCTTCTTAAGTGACTTTGGTCATTTATGATGTAATTAACTATAGGGGCTTGCCCTTATAGGTAACATGTCCGAACCCAGCTTAATATAAACCCTATTCAATCTTTCATATTAAATAGGGGAACTTGTCAGCAAATACAAAGGTTTCACAGACCAAAGAGATGTCATACTTTCTTTAGTTTGTTTGATCAAGCCTCATCCTCAAGTATTGTGTTTATCCTTTGGAATAGATACAGGATTTGAGGTACAGTGCTCTTTCATTTTAAACTATAAAAAATATGAGGGCAGTTTGAATTCATACTTCAACGTCCGTTGAAGCAGGCAACGGGATTTCGATTCTAGTGATCGACAGCTTCTTACAGGCAACCCCACAAACCAACTTGAAATAACGCCGACAGGGTTCAACTCCTTAGGTCAAGGGAAACAATTTCTCTTTTGTTGTTTGAGGAATTGAGGGCTATATGTTGGTCCTCTTCCCTAGTAGCTCATGGTTTGTCCCTTTTTATAGCCATTCTTGGCAGCAATTGAGCTTAGGTTCACTTAGGGAAGGAGATGGAGGTTGTATCTAGTCTGTGGATAAGTCACTTGGCTAGGAATAATTACAGATGTAGCTTCCAATGAATTATCCTCATGGGTTCTCACTTAGATTGATATTTGAGCTCTTATTTTGGCTCCCCTTCATTGGTTGAGTTGGGTGGTGGATAAGGCAACTCAAATGGCCTTAATCAACCTTCACCATATAAGCTCTATTGGTTATTTAATGAAGTTGAGGATGGGGTGACACATATCCCCCTTCCTCTTCAATTTTAATATCATGCTCATGACGACCTTAATCATGAGCAGGATAAGGTTTATAGAGGTATTTCTTCCATTGGAGAATGGTGGAGGTGAGTGATGACCTCTCCTCATCTTTATTTAAAAGTTCATGAGGGAATGACACCTCATTATTTCATTTATTATGCCTTCATGATAACTCTATGTCTGGAGCCAAAGGGGATAACTTATGAGTCATTCATGAGGATTAATCATGTCATTTTGTGATCCATGAGTCAAGAATGACCCATTAATCATTTCTCATATGATGGGTTTAGGGTTTAAGTGTAAAATATGATTTTTTAGGTGGCCATGGATTTGTTTTTCCATGGTCTTAAATCAATATTTTAAACTTAAATTATAGATATAATAATCTTAAATTTTACTCTCCTAAATTAATTAATTAAGAGAATAAAATAATTTGATGAAAAGACCTAATTTTGACCAAAAATGGTAACGTTGAATAATTTAACCAAGTTGACCATGGTTGATTGGGGTTGACCCTTTTAGGTCCATGGTTGACCATGATGGTCAAATTGATCACATGGTGATGTTTTGACCATATGGAGAGCATTTAGGTCTATGTATGACCAAATGGTCATTATGGTGACCATAAGGGCCCTATAGTTATTTACATCTCAAATAATGAAGTCACCTAAGAAAACTCTCCAAAACTAAAGCCGAACCATAAGGTAGTTTGGGAAGTCACCAAGGTTCTCCTAAGGATCCATGACATCCCTTTGTTCTTCTTCCTTTAGATTCCAAAATGAAATGTTCCAAATTTGAGCCAGTCTCTTTTTACACCTCTTTGTCTGATCTTTTGAAAAGTCCTATCCTTTGAAATTCTTGAAGAAAATATATCCTAATTTTTATCGAGAATTTTCTTAGGTGACTTCGGTTATGTAAGATGTAATTAACTATAGGGTCTTACCCTTATAAGAAACTTTCAAGAACCTAGTTTAATATAAACCCTATTTAATTCTTCGTAATAAATAGGGGAACTTTTCCTTCAATATAAAAAAATGGTTTTTTGCATAATTAAACAGATATCATAAATTCTTTAGTTTATTAATCAAGCCTTAGTAGTATGTAGTGTGTCTACCCTTCGTGATTGTTGAATTGCTTACATCATTAGGCTCATTTTATTAAACTACTGATAATATGAGATCAGTCTGATCTTATATTTTCAAAATTTAAAATACAACTTTTTCCTAAATTATATATATAAATTAAATTAAAGATCAGTCAAGATATCCATTCCAGCAACTGACAACTTCTAATTTGACAATCGATAGCTTTTGGCGACTTCGCTGGGACTAGTTTCTCTGTCCATTTAAATCAGGGAATATTATTATCATACATCAGTAATGTGTCCATGTCTCTTATGGATCAAATTACCCTTATTCCATTAGCATGCTTCACCCAATTATTTCTTAGGTAAGTACGGTCAACTCAATTGGACTTTGCGATCGTCTGTTCAATCATCTTCGAACAGAGAGGTTCAACAGTTCATTATGACTTTTATCTTTTGTGTGGGGTCAGACCCCCAATAGGTGTGTTGGTGGACATGTTCTGCCTGGTTATTGTGTGTTGTAAAGTTGGTCCTACACTGGGTCTTAAACTTTACTTTCCTCTTTATGTCCTTATGAGTTTGGTTTTCTACTTTGCAAATTATATCAAATTGTGTCGTGCTGCGCTTGTTCTTTAACCTTTTTTGTTTAAGTAATTAAATCCTTATACTTTAAAATTATTTTTACTAAATTTTAAGATCTTCACAAAATAAAATTAAATAAAGACTTTTCGAGTCTACGAATCAGCCTTTGTTAACTCTTAGTGTTCGCATTAGAATTACAAGGTGTTGGCCAAATAACTAAACCCATAGCTTTCTTTTCTAAAGCTGCATCAATGTCATTCGCTATGCTCACTTTCTTCTAGAACCTGCCAACTAGATGCAATGCTCGTAGTGTCGCTCCCACCATCAATTTTGGAACTTGATTCGATGAACTTGAAGTTGTTCTCAGAAAAGCCCCATTCATCATAATCAAAGTTGCTGCGCCAGAAGTTCAATAGCTTTCCATTGAATTTAACCAGAATTGTCTCCAAGATTTCCCTTCCTGCAAGAAGGTAAAAACTGTTGCTGCCCCAGCACCTACTAAGTCTGTTCTCCCCTTTTCTAGCAAAGGAAAGGAGGTTATGATTGTTGAAGATACAGCTGGAGGATTTATCATTCCACCCTCAGTATTTGAAAAACAATCAAGTTCAAAGTCTACACCATTAACTCAATCTCAAAGAAGAAACCACGGTCGAAGGGCTCAGAAGGACGCTAAAGCCCAAATTCCAAAAAATATATTTGTTAATGAGCTTCCTCTCGAGGAGGGACTTGGATTATTGGAGGCATCTCTGCTTCTGTGAGGGAGTAGGTTTCACCCATTGATGAATACAAATGGATATGAAAGTATTCAAAAGATTGTTGCTACCATACCATCGTTTCATAGTCATAGTGAGGAGAGGGAGAAGCCCACTCCTATCACTAAAGTCTATACAATGTTTTAGAGATTGGCCACTAAAGAAGGATGTTCAGTGGTTGAACTGCTAAATCTAGTGGGATGTGCGGTGTCCCCTCGAATGAAGAAAGAGATTTTGAGGGATATCAGATCTACCTGAAAGTCTCAGAAATCAACTGAAGTTTTGTCAACCCATATTCTTATCAGATTTTGTTTGGGAAGTCGAGTTGATACTATCGTTACTACAACCTATTTTGTTACCTCTACTACTCCAAGGCCTACAGAATGTCGACCAACTAAGTTATGTCTTGGTTTGAGGATACTGTCAGTTGTTGCTCCTAAGAGTTCCCCAATGAAGGAGATGATAAAAGGAGTCACCAGATACTATATTTGGTCTCCACCATGGGGAGCATGCCTCTCTTTGGCATACCGATGCCTCCGTTGAGACACCCCATCTCAAGTCACTCCTCTAAATAAGAAGGTACGGATACCCAAGGTCTTCATATTATTACGGTTCAATGAGCTCGTAGGGAAAAGTTGTGGAATGAAGCATTCAAAGTATCAGACGTCATTGTAGCTATTGCTACTGATTTTGATGAACAAGTGGAGGATGTTCAGGAAAATCATCCATATCTTATGATGATCTAGGAAGCAATAATTGAAAAGAAAGTTGAAAAGCTCAAAGCTGAGATTTTTGAGTTAGCCAAAATGCATGGAGTAGCCATAAATGATGATGAAGATGTTGTTTTTAATGTTTATCTCGATGAGGATTTTATTGATATTCATGTCATCAAAACTAGAGACACTACATCTGCGCGTGATGCCCAACCTCTCATTGAAGGGAACGACGTGGATGATTTGCATAGGGCCATTCAACTAAGAGATGAACAAATCAACTAGATAGAAAAGAGAATGGAAGAGGTGGCCGCCAACATGGCTACCATGGCTACAGTTCATAGACAGTTCCAATCACAACGGTTAGCTTCTCCATGAGTTAACCGGCCAGAAATAGTTCATATTACTAATGGAAAGAGAGGAATTGCCTCCTCTAATGGAGATGATCAGCAAAAGAAGGATTCCTTACCAAATACCATATCGGAGAAAGATATTAAACAGTTGGTCAAACAACAAGTTTGGGGGGCCTTAGCCCAATCTGAGGGTGGTGCATTGATTTCAAGGGGTAGACCTTACCCAAAGGAATTCAATGTCGTACCATACCCTAAGGATTTTGTGTCACCAAACTTTAAGACATTCGTTGGGACCGAAAATCCCAGGCAGCATATAACACATTTTCGAGCCAGTTGTGGCAAGAGTGGAGGTAATGAAGGTTTGCTCTTCTGACAGTTTTTCAACAGCCTATTAAGAAAAACATTTGATTGGTATACTGAGCTACCAAATGGATCGGTCAAGTTATTTGCAGAGTTAGAAAAGTTGTTCTTGAAAAGATTTACTCGAGCACAACATCATGTTTCTATTGAAGATCTCGTAGTGGAGAGGCAAAAGCCTAACAAGACATTAGTAGATTATATCTTAAGGTGGAGAAACCTTAGCATGAAATGTGGTCCTCAACTACAGGAACAACCTGAGATTGAGATTCTACTCTAAAGCATCCATGGGCTAACAGCTTTCATGCTTAAGGGACTCACCATTAAGTTCTTCAAAAAGGTGTTAAGCAAATCCAGCAATTTACAAGAGGAAGTTAAGCTTATGGATTAATAAGAGAAGTTGAAAAAGACCAGGAAAACCAGAATATTTGAGAAGAAGTCTGGAACATTGGCAATGGTCGATAAAGGAAACCTGTCGATAAAGATACATGCAGAGCATTCTCACCAAAGTTCCCAACAATCATCACAGCATGCTCAACAATAAAAAATACAATAGTATGGCCAGTCTAACCAATAGTTAAACTAGGGACAACCGCATTGAGTAGAGCATAGAGTAGGTATCACTCTTTCTAAAAGAAAGAAACGGGTATATCTTTTCAAAGGCAAGGCTATTACAAAGATATTCAAAAATTTAATGAAGAGGCGCAAATTTAGATTATTAGAACTGATGAGGCTGGAAGAAGTTGACAAGGAGTATCCCAATTTCTGCCTCTACCACAGAATGTTGGGACATGCAATAGAGGGCTGTTACATTTTCAAGTACTGCCTCGAGAGAAATTTCAAAGAAGGAAATAAAACAATCCCAAGAAAATATTTCAAAGAACCTGAAAAGGTTATGTGAATATGATTTTGGCCAAGCCAATCACCCTGATAGATTCATATTCAAAAAAAGATGGATAGAGTATAGTTTGGAGAAAGTCATCCAAGGGGATACTGGATCAAATTTAGACCGCTTCAGCGCAGGCTGCCATTCAGAGTTTGTAGCCTGTCTAGCCCATAATGGAGATTTTGCTAGAGAAATTGCCGCAACTAGAAGAGAAGGAATAGAAAGATGTCGTGAAGACCAATAGCACGGGTGTTAGGATAAGGGATGCCTCTATTAGATTGGTTGTCTCGAATTCAGGGAAGAAACTCCTTGAACCCCATATCATGTATGATTATCCTTTTACCCCACCGAGGTATTATGAATATAATGATTATGATTTCAGCTACATTTTAACTTTTTCTAATAATAATGTAACTGACTTTGATCAATTTAACTCTAATCTCGATTCCTAAACTGATCCTCAAATCAAAATTAAGTCTGATGACCTTGTTAACTAGAATGAAGAAGATGTTGATAACACTGATTACAATAACACTGGGAGAGAAAACAGTCCTCGAGCGCCACAGTGCACCAGTTACTATCAATTTGGATGTATCCAATGAAGAAGAAGAGACACCAATGGTTTTGCCTACAACATCTCAGGAAGATGAAATAACAAAAATAAATCTAAGGACTGGGAAAGTGTTACCCTCTAGGTCAGCTCCAATGGATAAAGAAAAACAAATAGTCACTCAGAAAGAGCTACCTCCGCCTTGTTGACCTCATTTTGGAGGTCTTCTTTTCCCCTTCTCTAGATAACCTAGGATCTAGCCTTAAGATTCCTCTGTCTTGACTCTCTTAGAGGACTAGACTGGGATTCACCCTCCCTTTAGAAATTCAAGACATTTCCTCACTCTTTGTAGTTTCATACGGACGGTTTTAGATCCTCAATATTCAGAAGAGTCGATCAAAAAACTGACATATTGAAGCTCAAATTGAGCTGCTATAGAAATTTGAAAGACGTAGGTGGACACCATGGCCCGTGCGATGTTTGACTTGCCACTGCGAGTGTCGTATTTGACATTGCTTGTTGCTTATGCAAAGACCGGTCAATATTTTCACCTTACTTGTTAAACGACTCCGGTCGGGCCAAAATAATTTTGTTTGTCTTGCCATGCACAAATTAAAGTTAATTTGATGCGATCGATGACAACTTTGTCCAGATGACTCCGGATGATGAAACGGACTGCGCTATTTTGTTCGGGACGTCAATTTTAGCTAGGGAGGACACCCATTTTGTCAGGGCTCCGAGCATAAGTGGATCACACAAAAAATAATATTTTATTTAATAAAATAAAAATACATTTGATAAACTTTTTTTTTATAAAATATAATCATTTAAAATATAAAATCTCGTTCTCTCGTGCCTCGGTTCTTTGCCCTAGCTGAGCCGTGGAGCCTCTTGCCAGTTTGTCGGTCATCCCTTCCCTTTCCGAGCCTTCGTCACTGGTGGCCTCAACGGTAGCCTGTCGTAAAAAACTTTCCTTCCTAAATAAGTCTGATAACCTTCTTATTTTGAATCTCGTTGGGATTTTTACTCTTTGTGGGTGATTCTCCTCACCGTCCCAATGCTTACCACCGGTGAGTCATTCTCTCATCTCTACCTATAAATATCTCATTGGAGAAGAAGATGGGCGCGATTTTTTTCGGAAACTTTGGAGGAATACAGTGCCGAGGTTCTCTTTTCCGTTGGAAGTTTTTTTTCTTTATCTCGTGATCCTTCTTCAATCTTTTATTTCCTTGATTTAAGAAGAAATCAAGATTAGATTTCTTTGATGTGGTTATTTTTAAGCTTGGTTTTGATGAACTAACACTGTATCTACGTCACTTCCTTCGCCTCTGTTCGACCGTATATTGGGAAATTATATTTTTTGCAAAGATATAATTTGAAGGACTGGCTCTATACTTCTTGCTGCCCTTTTATTTGAATCATTGATATATATGGAATAGCCATTCGATGGTTTAAATCGGCTTATACTACATCTAGATTCTTTGATGAATTTGCTTTAACATGGAAGCTCAGTTTTATTCTCTTGGATAAGTCAATTTAGCCTGTATGCTAGTTTCATTTTTGTCTGAGATTCGGTTTGGTTTCATGAGAAGTTGAGTTCAATTTTATGTAAAGACTATTTTGATTCAATTCTCTGTTCTTAATTGAGTTGTATTCCAAAGCATTATTCTATTTGTTAGCTCTATTGTTGAGGCTCGGTTTCGCTTATTTTGGCCGGGAATTTGAAATTACAGTTCTGCCTTATGATTGGGAATTTAGGTCTTAGATTTTTCTCTCTCTGTTTGGATTTGATTTTAATTCCTGCTTCTTATTGGAATTCGGTTTTTAGTTCCTATTTTGTGTTCAAATTTGGTTTTGGGTTCTTCTTGCTGCCCTTTGTTTGAATATTGCTGAAACCGCATTTGGAATTCATTTTTATTTCTCTTTGTTATTTCTTGTTTAAATACATGTTTGATATCAATTTTAATGACTTGAATAGCTATTTGGTGGCTCGGTTCTACTTGTTGTTGTTCCCTTCATTCGAATTTAACTTTTGAAAATATTTAATAATTTCGGTAGCTCTTCGGTGGCTCGGCTTTAGCTTGGTGGTGTCTCGTTCTTTTGGTCAATTGCTGGGTTCAATTTAGCTCTATGTTGGGACGGGGTTGGTTTAAGACTAAGTTCAATTTTGAGAAAATTATATTATGCTTTTAGCCTTTGCTGGGCATGCTTATAATCTTGTTTAGTCATTGATTGTAGTCATTGGTTGATGGTTTTCTTCATTTGTTGTCCCTAGCCACGAGTCCTTATTTGGGGGTTCTTTTGTTGAGCATTGGTTAGTAGTTTTTGTCACTACATAGGCTTGATATAAAGATTTTGAACTGTTTTAGCCTTTTTGCTGTGGTTTCTCTTGGCTAGGAAAGTATTTTGAAACATCGAGAAGTGTTTTAGTTCTTTTGATTACCATCTTCTCGCTACATTATTTTAACATGGAGATTTACGGATTTATTTGATCAAGTGGAGCTTCTGTTTTGAGCTTCTTGGTTGTCTTCAGTTTGAAATCAATGCATTTGGATTTTTCTGATTTTGGAGACTTTGTTCTAAGCTTTTCATTCATACTTTATTGGAAAGAAAATTTTGGACTTATTTAATGATAGGGGCTTTTGTTTTGAGTCTCTCGGGTTTCTTCAGTTTGAAGTGGATGCACATGGAATTATCTTATATTTAGGGGCTTTGTTTTGTGTTCCACTTGTTGCTCCTATTCAAATACATAGTGGAGTCATATTTTGTTTGCTTTGAGTAGTCAGTGTTGGTGGCTTGGTGTTGCTTTTTACTGCCCCTTTATTGGAGTATGAACATTGGAAAAATTTTTGGTGTTTTGAATAGTTGTATGGAGCTCGGTTTTTGCTCTCTTTACCTCCCTTTGTTTAGATAAATGTTGGAAACCTTTTTTTGGATTTGATGAACACATATGGAGATCAGTTTTTTGTTCTCTTTACCTCCCTTTGTTTAGATATATGTTGAAAACCTCTTTTTGGTTTAAAGAATACATGTGGAGCTCATTTTTTTTCCCTTTTTGTTTCCCTTTGTTTAAATACCTGTTGGGGATTATTTTTCTGGTTTAAAGAATACATGTGGGCTTCGGTTCTTGCTCTCTTTGCTCCCCTTTATTTAAATATATCTTGGAAATCAGTCTTTATGGTTTGAGAAATATATTTAGGCTGCCCCCCCTCGTTTGAGTATTGCAGGAAATCAGTTTTTATGGCATGGAAGACGTATTAAGGGGACTCAGTTGTGGTCTTCTTTGCTGCTCCTTATTCGAAATACCCATTAGATTTTTTTTATACTTTGGAATACATATATTTGGAGTTGATTTCAATCTCTTGTTGGAATTGGCTTCCTGTTTAGATAAATTTTATAAGTTTGAACTTGGCAACAATGTTTTTCTCTTTGGGAAACTGATAGAGCATGTAATGATCATATATATGAGTTCAAAGTTTAAATTTAGAAGCAGAAGGTGGGTGTTATTGAAATGCTTAAATAGATGCTTCTCTCATTTCTCTTGATATAAAATGTATAAAATTTGTTGAATGAGCATATGAAATATTGAGGTGGCCTATTAGTTCGAGATGAGGGGTAACAGGCAATGATGCAAGAGAACCATTTGACGACTTAGTTTATAGCTGAAAAAAAAAATCAATATTCAATTAGTGTGATGCGCTTTCACCCCTAGATTGTTAACAGCTTTAACCCTTTTCCAAAAGTTTCGAGAGTTTGTAATCACAAAAGAACAAATACTGCAGACATTACACAGATACTACACTCACAAAAGAATAGATACTGCAGACATTACACAGATACTACACTCACAAAAGAACATATACTACTGACATTACACAAATACTACACTCAGAAAAGAACACATATTACAAAAACAACACAGATATTACACTCACAAAAGAACCGATATGACACTACACTGTAGACACCATATCCTGACTAACACATGCATACATTGGATATCACCTACACGTAAATTTTATACATCACATAGTACATTTTGCACACTACCTATAGATACACCGCATACCTTTATTTGATGGATCTAAGTATCATCATATCACCTTTTTATACATGCAGACACTATATCCACACACTACGCCCTGCACGACAGATACTACATTTCACATACACATGTACTGTATGTTGATAAGTTTAGATACTACATTTCATGTATAGGTACACCACACTTTGATTAGTTCAGATACTACTCTATTCACAATTTCACTAAATAATAGGGTTTAAGACTGTCTGATTATAGGGTTGATTCGTTGGTGGCCTCTAGTTGATATTGATAGGTTGACCTCGATATATCAGTTGCCTGTGGGATCGAGATAGAGAGAAAAGAGGTCTAGTCTGAGCCTATCACCAAATTGAAATCTAATATCCCATCTTGAAACTTTCATATGCTCATCATTTAACCTTTTTTTTTATAATTTGCAAATGTTTTCCTGACCCACTTATATCATACATTGCAATCTGTTTTGAAGCTTTAACAAAATTTGATCAGGTACGCTTTTATTTATTTAATTTCTATACTTTATTTTCTGCATAATTCTTTTTATTTTATACTGTACTATACTTTGTTACATGTCCCATGCATTTTCTTACCGCATCTTGCAACATAGTCTTTTTGTCTATTCTTTGTTGTACTGTATACATTTACCAGTATTCACGCTTTAGCTACTGCCTTTCTAGTATGTTTGTGCAATCCCCTAGGATAGGTCATTCGAGGCATGGTATTTTTTTTATTATTCTCTCTTCTCTCTCTCCTTTTCTCATAACAAAACAAATACGCGATCGGTTGACGATTCATCTTCAAACAACGATCGAGACAACTACCAAAGACGGAAGGATGAGCTTATGCAAAACCTCGATAGATTTAAACTACAAACCTATAGGATGTTGAGGTTGTTTGTTTGGCATGACGTAAATCCTCATATTATCTTTTAGGACTTTCTACGATTTTTATATCGTATGACATAAGTCTTAAACTTTTTAGGATTCCGAGGTTGTCATTTAGTATAACATAAATCCTCACATTTTCTCGGGTTATTTGCATATGATATACACATATAAGTCTTGAATATCTAAATAATTTGTAGGACTGAAACATCAAGTAACTTCCCTTTCAAAGATGTAAAGCCAAACCATAGATTAGTTTGATATGTCACTGAATATTATTCAGTATCTTCAACATTTCCTACTTTTCACTCCTTTGGATTCTGGTAATAACTGTTCCTATTTGAACCTATCTCATTTGACTTTTCCTATGAACAATCGTGGAAACTTGAACTTTGAATTCTTGAAGATAAAACCTCTTATCATTATCGAAAGTTTTCTTAGGTAACTTCGGTTGTCTAAGATGTAATTAACTATAGGGGCTTGCTCATATAGGGAATTTAAGAACCCAGATTAATCTAAACCCTATCTAATTTGTATATTAGATAGGGGAATTTATTAGCTATAAATTTTGCAGACCAAAATAGAGTCATAAACTTTTAAGTTTAGATAATTAAGCCTACCAATAAATGATATGTCCATCCTTCAAGAAGATATATCATTTATGGTGTCATGCTCAGCTGTTTAAACTATTAGATATATGAGGTCTACTCGGTCTCATCATTTCTCAAAAAATAAAAAGATACAATTTTCACAAAATCAAAATTACATTATATATATATATATATATATATTAAATTCTACATTTAAATTTTAAAATCTTATTTTTGAAAGAAAAATAACCGACAATTTCTGACGACTCTACTGGGGATCAGTTCCTCTCTCCATTTTGATTAAGAGGTTTTACTTTCAAACATCGGTAGTGTGCTCATACCCCTAATGGGTTAAACTATCATTCTTCTGTTGACATACTTCACTCATTTCTTCCTTGAGTAGGTATTGCCAACTCCTTTGATTCTGGAGATGGTGTTTAATCACCCATAAACAGAAAGGTTCCGAAATCTTTAAATTCTAAATAGAATGGATTCCCAATAGGTGTGAGAAGTTAGGGAGACGATTCGTAGGAGTGAATTTGATTTGAGAGAGCTTTCTCTTTAAATCACGAACACATGTCTTACATACCCTTCTCTTTCCTTTATTTATGACATTTTAATTTGATTATTTAAAACTTATAAATAAAGCTTAATATGTATATATATAAAGAAACTTGTTCAGATGAGTTTCGAAGGAGACACCTAGTTGACTGATTTGATTTGATTCAAGATAGTCGTCTTAAACTCCTACAACCACAGATACAAGCATCGTGAGTCTAATTTCTGGAATTTTGAAATTATAGAAAATGACTACACCAAATTTGATCTTCTCCTTCGACACTGGAATGGACTTGGCTGTCAATAAGAACGAGTTGCCTGACAAAGCCGTCATTTGCTTTGGACAAGGATTTGACAATACTGACATTAAGTTTGGAGACATTACCGTCACTGTACTGAGAAATAAAATCCCTGAAATGGTGGAGCCCATAGTGGAATTCAACCTGAAGTCGACACATGAGTTCCCACCTTTGAAAAGGATGTCAGCTGATAAGAATGTTGCTACTGTTACAAAGATCGCTAAAATTGTCAAGAATACCATGGAAAGAACTGTTACTACCCCCGCCACTCTAGTCACTGCACCTGTCACTTTTCCTGCTCGACTTAAAGGAAAGGAAATTCAGGTAGATGACGATTCTGTCTCTGTGGAAGGTTCGACGTTCTTGACAGTTCCTTCTATGTTTGAAATATAGTCTAGTTTGAGGTCTGGACCTTTGACCAGGACTCAGAGAAGGAACAAGAACTGGAGAATAGCCAAGATCAAGAAAGTGAAAGCTGCTAAGGTTGTTGCTTCGATTTCCTTGGATGAAGATGAAAAAGTTGGATTACCCGAGACCTCCTCTCTCTTAAGAGGGAGCAGGTTTCATCCATTGTTTGCTACTCTTGATGAAGAGGATGTCCAGAAGATCGCTGCTGCACTATCTCAATACTACCACCATAATAATCAAGTAAAGACTAAAGGACTCGTACCATTAACGCGAGTTTGTATGGTCTTTGAGAAGCTGACAAAGAAGGAAAGATGTTCTGTTGATGAAATCCTCAATAGGATGGGAGGCACTGTGTCACCCCAGATGAGGAGACAGATACTGAAAAATGATAGGTTCATTTTGCAACATGCGAAGAAATTTGAGAAAAGGTGAGAAGGTTTGCTTCTGTAAACCTCTCAGAAAGTCCGTTCATATGATTGTCATTTAAGTTCTGCCTCTGCCACTCCACGACCACCCAGGATTCCTTTTAAACAACATTTGGGAGCCCGTGCTCCTCTTGCTTCTGTCGTCGTCACCCCTACCACCATTCTTTCCCCAAATTTTAGGGGACGAAAACCCATTAAATATCATCTTAGGACAAGAATAAGTGTACCCACGGTACATAATAAGCCCTTACTATGGTTAGAAAGATCAAGGAAGAGTAAGAGATTACCTGTTGAAGTGTCTGGTTCAGACACAAGGGGGCCCACCGATTCTCAACATATGGGTGTCATCAATAAGTCACTCGACCCCTGGATACTTGTATCTGAGAAGATGGTGTGGAGACCTAAGGTCGTTGAACCAACACATAAGGAAGAACCCATGATGAAAAATTCCAGATAAAATTACACATGTGATGTCTTCCCCGCTGCAATCGCCATTGAAAATGTTGCTTGTCAGGTGTCACAAACATATCCTAAGGTGTTTAAGAAAGACCCAATTGAGATAAAATTGGAAAAGCTCAGAAAAGACATTAAGCAGTTTTCTAAAGAAAGGGAAGATGAATCGGATGATGAAGAGGATTTGACTGATTATATGGATGAAGATTTTGCTGAGATAAATGTGGTGGAAACCCAAGCATCTTCATCCTTATGAGAGGAGCCAGGAGAAGAAAATGTTATGGAAATATTACAGAAGATTATTCAGCAAAAAGATGAGCAGATGGAGTACATGAAAGCAAAAATGGAAGAAATGATGGCTGCTTTTATGACTTTACAAAGCCAGCCACAGTCTCCAAAGATAGTGCCTCTTGAAGTAAACCAGCCGGATGTGGTACAGATCGACGATAATAAAAAGGAATCCACTTCTGTTAATAAAGAAGAACAGGGTAAGAAAGATAATGTCCAGAATTTGATACTGGAGAAGGACATTAAAAGTATGATAGAACAACAGTGAAAGAAACCCTGATAAAATCCAAAGGTGGTGCATCAATTCTAAGGGGTAGACCATATCATGAAGAATTTGATGCCGTGCAATATCCCAAGGGTTTTGTACCACCTTTGTTTAAAACTTTTGATGGAACAGGAAACCCTCGACAGCATGTGGTACATTTTCATGCCAGTTGTTGCAATGTAGGGGGAAGTGATGTTATACTCTTCCGACAGTTTTTTCGTAGCCTATCAGGAGTGGTGTTTGATTAGTATGCAGAATTATCAAATGGTTTCGTTAATGTTTGTAGAATTAGAAGATCTCTTTATTAAACAATTTTGTCGGGGCTCGACACCATATCATTGTTGGTGATTTAGTGATGGAGAAACAAAGAACAGATGAAACTTTAGTGGATTACATTCTGCGTTGGAGAAATCTAAGCATGAAATGCAAACCACAACTTCAAGAACAACATGCAATTGAAATCCTGTTAAAGAGTATTCATGGACCAATTGCTTTCCTCCTCCAGGGATTCACGATTTAAACTTTTGAGAAATTACTCAGTAAGGTCGGGAGTCTTCAAGAGGAAGCAAAACAACTTGATTTCGTTGAGAAATTTGAAAAATAGAGACCCACAAAAGTCTTCAAGAAGAAGTCTGGGACTGCTGCAACTATTGATAAGGGTAAGCAGCCATTGAAGAGAAAATTTGAACAACCACAATCGAGCCATCAGCCTCCTCAGCAATATCGTACACAAACATCCCAACAGAGGGCTTATTAGGCAAATAATAGGTTAATTCCAAGTCTGACAAAGCGTTTGAACAGAGTATATCCTTTTAAAAATGAAGCAGTTGGTAAAATGTTTCGCAATCTGATCAAGAAATCAGGATTTAGCTTGCCAGAACCAAAGAAGCCTGATGAGGTTGATAAGAAGGATCATCCATTATATTGCCCATATCATAGAATGATTGGACATACTCTGGAGAATTACTTTTCTTTCAAGAATTGGTTGCAATATAATCTCATGGATGAGAACATAACGATCCCAAAGTAGTAAATGGAAGAACCTGGACAGGGTTTAATCAATACAGTTTCGATTGATCCCACTGTTCCGATTGACCCTTACGCAGTCGAAGATGGGTGGAATGCAGTTTGGACAAAGTCTTCAAAGAAAATACTGAATCAAATTTAGAATACTTCAGTACAAGCTTCAATTCAAGATCAAGAACCTATTAAGCCAGTATTGTCGATTACGGTAGAAGAAGATTTGAAGAAGACTAAAAAACCCATGGAAAAGCCAAAATGTGAAATGAAACTCGATCATCCGAGAATAGTTACTACGGATTTGGGAGAGAAATCTCTCAAACCACTGAATTTATATGATTTCTTCTTTGCTCCACCAGGGGCACGTAATATTATGGAATTCGACTTTGGCTACATTCTGATTGTTTCTGTTGATGGTATAATTGGGGATGTCTCACCTAATCCTGATACTAATCTCAATCTTTTTCATGATTCTCAAATTGTATAGAGTTCTAATACATGTGACGGTAAACCAGGAGGAAATATTGATGATAACGATTATAATTCAGAAGAAGATGCGCCAATTTTTGAATTTCATGGATAGCCGATTGCAATAGAGTTAGAGTCTTTGGATTCAGAATGAATCCTGGAAGAATCAGTTACTCCAGCTCATGTAGAGGCAATTCTAAAATCAAGTCATGATTCAGAAGAGATGACAAAATTAAATTTGAGAAGTAGAAAAGTATTACCTCCGAGAATGGGTCTAAAGGATGCAATGAAAGAAAAAAATTTTCAGGATAATCCACTCCCACCGATCGATGAAACACCTGTCCGAAATGGAGATGAGGAAATAAGCATTAAAGTGGACTATAATGTACTATCCCACCTCAGGAAATTACCTGCTAAGTTGAGTATATACGATGCCTTGATCCTATCAAAGGAAATGAGAGAAGCTTTAATAAAAGCTCTGCTAGATCTAGAAATCTGTTTAGCTCAACTTGCTTGTACTTCCTCAGATGAGATTTGTTCATTAAGAGAACAAGCAAAAATAACATTCACAAATGATGATTTGCTACTTGGGACCGTTGATCATAATCGTCCGTTGTATATTTCTGTCAACATCGGCAACTTCATGCTCTCCAGAGTATTAGTGGATCCAGAGGCATCCATTAATATAATCAGTTTACAGACTTTGGCATATTTGGACAAAGCAAAACAATTGACTGCTGATAAGATGATGTTAAGAGGCTTTAACCAAAAAAGGGAAAGATCTCTTGGATCAATTACAATACTGATGATAATTGGAGAATTAGTAACAACTGCAAAATTCCATATCATTGATTCTAAGACTTCATTCAATGCTCTCTTGGGCCGATCCTGGATTCATGAGAACATTTTAGTCCCTTCATCATTACACCAATTCATATAGTATTATTTAGAAGGACAAGAATATTGTATAAAGGGAGACCTACAACCATTATTGATTCATGAAATAGGCATTCATGAATATGCCAATTACTATACTCCTTTGAAGCATTATGTTACTGTCGGCATTATTTTGGGGTTGGATGGGAGTTGTCCATAAGAAGCTGTCGGTCATTGAAATCAAAATCCCGTCGCCAACTTCGGAAGGATGTTTAAGTATGAAATCAAACTTACCCCATATTTTTCATAGTTTAAAATGAAAGAGCACTGTACCTCAAATCTTTTATCTATCCCAAAGGATAAACACAAGACTTGAGGATGGGGCTCGATCAAATAAACTAAGGAAAGTATCACGTCCGTTTGGTCTGTGAAACCTTTGTATTTTCCGACAAGTTCCCCTAATTAATATAAAGGATTAAATAGGGTTTATATTAAGTTGGGTTCGGACATGCTTTCCATAAGGGCAAGCCTATATAGTTAATTACATCTTAAATGACCAAAGCCACCTAAGAAGATCTCCATAAAAATCAAGAAATATTATCTTCAAGGAATTTCAAAGGGTAGGACCCTTAAACAAAGTCAGACGTAGAGGTGTGAAAGGGGATTTGTTCAAATTTGGAACATTTTATTATAGAATCCAAATGAAGAATAACTAGGGGATGCCATGGATCCAGAGGAGAACCCCGCTGACTTCGAAAGCTATCATAATGTTTGGATTTAGTTTTGAGGAGAAATATTTAGGTGTTTCGTCCTGCTAATTTTATTAGTTAGGGCTTACATTCGTGTGAAACAATCACGTAAATAGCCTGGAAGATATGAGGATTTAGGTTGTGACAAATGACAACCTCGAAATCCTAGGATGAGTTAGGGCTATACAAAGGCCTAAAGATAAGGTGAGGATTTATGTTGCATAAGGAAGCAACCTCAAAGTCCTATGGCTTTGTTGTTTAATTCTAAAGAAGGAAGATTGGTTTTGCTGGGGAAGACAGGTTTTGTTGTTGAAGATGGTCGTGCTACCCACCATGCTAGCTCCTTGCTGTGATTTAATTATGTTTATTTTGCTTAGTGGAGTTTCAAGGATGTTTTATTTAATTATGTCTATTTCTCTAATCCTCATTTAGTTAATTTTTATTTAGCCTAACTTACCACTAAGCCCTTAAGGCCTAGGTAAGTGCCTTAATTAGTTTTGAAAATGTTTTGGATTTTATTTGAAAATCAAAATAGGGGTATTAAATTGATTAATTGTTTACTTGAGAAGTCATACCCCTAAGTCCAGGATCATTTAAATTTAATAAACTTCCAAATTTTTTATGAATTAAAAAGAATTATAAACCTAATTAAGAAAGTGAGGTTGGTTTCTACCAATTGACCCCTTGTGTTTCAAGCATCAAATAAATTGATTAAGTTCAGAGGTTACCCATTCCCCTCCTTGACTTAAGCCTAAATGTTAATTAAGGCTAAATTTCCAAAATTACACATTTGCCCCTAAGGTTCTAACACCTCATAATTAGTCAAATTCAAATCAAATGACTTTAAAATTTTTATCCTGCCTCATTCAAGGGTCAATTGAGACATCAGAGGAGAAAATGCGATTTTTCAAAATTTAATTTAATTTATTGAATTATTTTAATGCAAAAATAAGATTGTTCAAAGAAAATTCCTAACTTGACCAAGGTAAATTCTAATCCCTTGAAATTTTTTCTAGAGGTAGACCTAGACTAGAAAAGCCTTTGGACAAAATTTCATGATTTTTAAATTCGCCGTGATTTATTATAATTATTTCAAGTTCTTGGTTATTTAATAAAATTAAAATAGTTTACGTGGTGAAAATTAAGTTTTGTATTTTTGAAAAATCTCCCTAAGTTTAAAGGACTCAGAGTAGTAAATTTAATAATTTTTTTTATTTTTCTTTGATTTATTGGAATTATTTTAGTGAAAACTCATTTTTAGCCTTTAAAAAAATTATTTTTAAGCTTTGAAATTCAATATCTTTATTTAGAAAATCAGGAAAAATATTCTAATTGTTCCTAAGTGATTAGGAAGCAATTTAGAATATTTCCATGAGTTTCATTATTTTTGAGGTTTTTATGAATTTTTAATTTTTTAAATATTTAAAATGGGCTAAAAATCAAGTTATTCAAAATATAATTTTATTTTTATAAAATATCCTTGATCACAGAGAACTCAAAAAGCTAAATTTCATAATTTCTTTAGTTATATTTTGATTTTTAAAAAATCCTTTAAATGTCAAAAGTAGTATTTATCTTTAAAAATCAACTTAAGTTGTCAAATGAACTCAAAATATTTTAAAATTTTTATGATGAGTTTTCTGGATCATAAACCAAAGTGGAGATCAAAAGTATAGTCATTTAAATGTTTATTTTTTCTAAAATTAATTATTTTAGTAATTTGGTGTTTGTAGAATTTAAGGATATTTTAAATGACTTGACCCATAAAATTATTTCCAAAAGCTTTTCTCGTCATTGTGGACCTTCCAAAATTTTTCTAGGAGTTTCTAATCAATAATGTAATTTCCATGATTATTTTAAAGAAATAATGTGGAATAACATGAAAAATATGGATCTCTGTATAGGAACCTCTTCTGACTTTGGAAAAATCAGAGGATATTTCCCTTGACAGAGGCTACAACATGCCAAAATTTTAAGCCAAGAAGATGTGCCAATATGCATGGAGAATCAAAAGATTCAAAATAGTGTTTAATTAAAAAAAATGCATAAAATGGTCCTAAAATTTACTCCAAATTGTTTTCCCCTGTTCATTGAGCAAGAGGGTATTTTTATTTTATTTTTGTGATTTTTCTACATAAAGTTATGAATTTTCTAAGTTAAGGGTATTTAAATAAATAAGAAAAGCCCTATTTATCTATTTAAACCGAGCGTGCCACCTCATCCTACGATGGCTCCGAAAGTATGCGTGGCGCGCACTGGTTGGACACCGCTGTCCACGTAGCTTGCTGACTCGGCCTGTTGTTTATGTCCCGAAGCGTTGTCGGCTCGATCTTAACCATCCATGTAATACACGCGTGATCGGACGGCTCCTCGTCATCATCCTCGATAGAATGATCTCGTGACCGTCCACACTAAAACCCTAAGATCTCAGCCTAAACTCAACCAAATCACCTCGGGTTTGATCCTATGGACTCGTCTGAGTGAGACGAACATATCCATACGGTAATCATGCAATTAAATTAAGCCTAATTAAATGGAGAATCTAAATAGACTCGGAATGAGCTGAGGTTTTATACCTTTGCTTTGAGAAGTGAAGCTTCGATCAGATGGGTTCGACATTTTTGTTGCGGTCCAAGGAGGCTAGGGATTGAGCCCCTGGTCTTGGTGTAAGGCCTAAGTAGGAATTCGATCACGACTGGATTTGGGTGTTGGTCTAGAGCTATGGTAGAGGCTCTGTGGGAGGGGGATTTTATGGGGTTTTGGCTTCTTTCACTGTTGTGAAGGTGTGGGTGAAGTTAATTTGAGTTTGGTAGACTGTGGAGGTGTGTTGGGTTCTATCCTAGAGGTGTGTTGGGTTCTGTCCTTGTTAAAATTGAGCTCCGGCAATGGGAATTGGTGAGGGAAAATGGTTGGAATGGACTAGGGGGATCTTAGGAAAGCTCTGTGTGAAGTTTGGAGTTACCTCTCTAATAAAATTTCAGCACACCTCCCATGGTCGTGGGAGGTGAGTTTTTATAAAAATGACCATGGAGTGGCTCTCAGGGCACAAGTTCAGGTGCATTGTGGTGCTTAGGTGGAGGGCAGAGGAGCTCTTCAATTTGATTTGGATGAGCTGGCCTCTAGAATTGATTTGGGTGAGGTACCATGGGGGTGGCTCTCACTTTTGAGATTTTTCGGCCACTAGGCTGGTCGGCCGGCCAGGGGGAGGTGGCTAGGAGCTCAAGGAACCCAGAGGAATCCATCACAATAATTTAATGCAAATGTGCTTTGATTTGGAAAAGATATCAAGCATGTGCATTTTTAGAAATAATATCCCTCAATTTGGGAGACCTTTAGTCTATGGCTTTATTTAGGTGGCTTCATGGTGTTTGAACTGGTCACTAAGTCCAACTAATGGCTGTGATGGAGTTAATTTGGTGAATTTAGGGTGGTTAGGTCACATTTAGTGCATGGGTCCAAGTGGGTGCAAATGACCAAAACTTGGGTTTGGGCTAGAATAGGCATGTCAATTGACCCAAATAAATGTTTTATTTGGTGTAGATGATCATATAGATCAACTTTGATGAAGAATGAAAATGATTTTGAGTTCAATTGAAGGGTTCAATTTGAGGGAATTTTGAACCTTAATCAATTTGGTTATGTTGGGCTAGGTTTGGGTCTAGCTTGGGTTAGTCTTAGGCTAAGTCCAAATTTATTATTTTAAATGGTCAATAGGGACCTCATGAAGAGTTTTCAGCATGAATTGGAGGTCAATTTGGAGGTTAAGGCAATCAATTGGGTGAAATTTGGTGACTTAGCCAATTTGGGGCTAAATTTGGGAATTTAGGATTTAGGCCAAAATCAAATGGATATGAGGCTTCAACAAGGCCAATTGATGGTTGATTTTAATGTATAGAAATGCTATCAAGATTTTTCAACATTAATTGGGGCCGATTGACTAGGCTATAGGTTTAATTTGGTAAGATTAGGTCATACGGTCAGAATTAGGGTTGTGAGTGAATGTGGGTGTATATAAGTTTAGTGAGTGTAGTAAATGCCTTGGGTCCAGATCAACACCTAGGGTTAACCTTAAAGTCCAACTGTCCTAAGGGTGACTCATCTTGAGTTTCCCCTATAGTGATCCCACCTACTAAGTGCTAGAGGTTATGACTAATATGTGGAACTTCAAGTTGAGTAACGAAGAGGGTAGAATTTCTAATGGTGAGGGCTACATGTCTAGTCTTTTAAAAATAGTTAATAGGAAAATCCTATGGCTAAACCTTAGGCTACTAAAAGGGAAACACTAAACCTCAACAAAAAGTGAGGTTAACAAATGGACCCCCAATAAGTGTGGTGTGCTGGACAAGTACACCGCGCGTATTGGCATTGACTGATGAGATCAACAAAAACCAATACAACTTCTACTTCAACATACCCAAAAATATGTGTAGGGTCATGTGTGAATTTTTTCTGCCGCGGAATTAGCAGGTGTGTGTTTAATCAAATTCAGAAGTAGGGACTCTCGTTGGGGATTGGAGAGTGCACCTTGAGTTATGAAATTTCAAAGATTTCCAAAGGATGGGAGTCAGAATGTGAGTGTTGACCTCGAGGTGGGAATTAAAATTCAGATATTAATTTAAAAAGTGAGAGAGAGAGAGAGTCGGAGTGTAAGGACCGACCTCAAATGTAATGAATTAGAAATGTAGGACTGATTCAGAAATGAGAATTGAAATGTAGGTCAATTTTCAAAAGAGAGTGTCAGAATGTAAGGACTGACCTCAAATGTAATGAATCAGAAATCTTGGACTGATTTGGAAATGAGAATTAAATTGTAGGTCAATTTTCAAAAGAGAGTGTCAGAATGTAAGGACCGACCTCAAATGTACCGAATCAGAAGTGTAGGACTGATTTGGGAATGAGAATTGAAATGTAAGTATCAATTCAAAGATGAGAGAATTGAAATGTAGGTTTCAATTCCGAAGATGAGAGAATTGAAATGTAGGTATCAATTCAAAAATGTGAGATTTGAAATGTAGGTATCAATCCGAAGATGAGAGAATTGAAATGTTGGTATCAATCCGAAGATGAAAGAATTGAAATGTTGGTATCAATCCGAAGATGAGAGAATTGAAATGTTGGTATCAATTC
>NEWO01000090.1:1609495-1620884 GCA_003013225.1 Phalaenopsis aphrodite
TGAGAAAATTGAAATGTAAGTATCAATTCAAAGATGAGAGAATTGAAATGTAAGTATCAATCCGAAGATGAGAGAATTGAAATGTAAGTATCAATACAAAGATGTGAGAATTGAAATGTAAGTATCAATTCAAAGATGAGAGAATTGAAATGTAGGTATCAATTCTGAGATGTGAGAATCAGGATTTAGGTACCGATTTGAAGATGTGATTTGAAATTTACAAAGTGCTTGTAGTGTTGAATTTGCAGAAGTGTGTCATGTGAAAAAGTTGATTTTGTTGAAAAATATTTGTAGAGCTTTGTGGAGTTTTATGCGGAATGCAAAATTCTGCAGGAATGTGAAGAGAGTTGAGGTAGATAACGATGGTTGTGATGCGCGCACAAAGAGTAGCAAATTCCGAAAATGGAAGCATCCACTCAGTAGGTTTATTTCATTTTCTTGTTGTTTTCATCACATTTAATTTTACAAAAAAATGTGTTCTTAAAGTTTTACTTTTAATTGGTTAATTTTTAAAAGAAATTAGTTTTGTTATTCACTCATTTATGATTATTTTTCATTTGTGTTTTATTTCTTGTTGAAGATTTGTTGTTTCATTCTTGTTCATTGAAATTCTGAACCATCGCATGGTTCACGACTTTCATCCATCACACAAAAAGGTAACTAACAAAAAGACTCAATTTGAGAGAAATTTTCATTAATTTGCCCCAAAAAGGGATACCATAAATCAGAGATAGGCTAATGTCTCAAAAGGTACATCAAGTAATCCATGTTGAAATACATTGAGAATCATCTGATGATATGAATACACTGTAGACTGCATACATTAGATACATGTCATGCTATTAAAAGAAAGCAAGTGAACCCTCTGTACCAGGTATGTTGAGCTCCTGATCAAGCAGACCTTCTAAGTCATGCTCCAGGATAAGAGTTCCCTTCGCATGTACTTAGAGGTACAACCTTCTCATAGCTTGTATGGAAACAACTCCTCCAATTCTGGGTCTTGCTGGAATCCATATGATATTTTATTGTCGTCCAATCCACAGAAGGTTATAGACACCCTACGGTGTCACACTCCTGGAATGAAGTGCTTGACAATGTCTGCAATGTTGCCCTTCAGGACAAGTACTGAACCAACTGGAAGAGGAATCTCCATAGTTCCTCTGAATTCACCAGAGCCGACTATATTGATTTCTTTTCCAAATGGAATTTTGCTTTTACTCATGAAAGAGAGCGTGCAGAAAGGCCTCACAAAATCATGATGGTCGATGTGTGGGGGAATGCAGTCACCTTCTTCATAAATGTTAATGATGCAACTGTTGGGAATGTAAGTAGCGGGTAGAATATTCCACTTGACCATTCTCTTGATCATCCATTTTATCATCAGTGGTAATGGATCCACTTGGTCGTATTTGAGGATCCCAGGCAGATTCCCCTGTTTGTCGTTCGTAAAATTGTAGCAACAGCCGCTTTGGATGGTGATTCTTCCCTTTCCCCTCATCCATTTCTTTGGCTCGGAATATGACCTCTCCATGAGAAAGCCTGCTCGACCTCTATCTCTTAATCTAAGATGCAGTCCAGAATGCTTCTTTCATCAGTTTTACTGAAAACCCTGGTATATAGCTCCAGGCCTTCCAATATGTTGACGAACTTTCCCTGAACTTCTTCATAGAACTCAAATTCTCTTTTATTTACGCTGCTTATCTTGTAGTATTCTACCATACCAGGAGTTGGCAGCTGTCATGGGCGTTTCTTCCTTTGGGCCTCGGTGGGAACCCAAACTGGTGTCGGTCAATCCTGAATATGAGATTCAGCCTCTAGTACGACGTATGATCCTGGGCTCCATGACGTGCGTTGATCTGTCACTAGTGGGACATATGGTTCATTTGTCGTGAAGTCTGAAGTTCGAAACTCATTGGTGCTTGAAGTGTATTCTTTTAATATACTGAAATGTTGTAGATGCAGAACGTTGCATTCCGGGCATTCTACAAATGCGTCTGTGACTAATGTCCCGACCGGTACCTCAACATTGCATGTTGGGCAACTCCTGCATACGATATCTGGAACTGAGAGCACATCTGATTCTGTCACAAATCCTGACTCTTCATCTGTAGTGGGCAGGCTAGCAGAAGTTTCTCTCAGATCTGTGTCGAAAATATGTCCCTCTGGAATGGAGGTAAGAAAACTGCTCACGTCTCTCTAGCGTTTGCATTCCTCTCGCAGAAAGGCTCTCTATTTCTTTCGCCTGGCATTTCTACGCTGCATCCTGTGGAGTGGAGTATTCGGTAATCGTTCATTATGTGCGGCTATCAGGTCCCTTTCTAGAGTAGCTACCATCGAGGGCAGACGGCTGGGCCCCTCCATCGGATCTTGTTCCGCTATCACGATTTTACCTTTGCATGACACATTGTCTTGAGTGGTCACCCTCAACAGTGAAGGCAGTCCCTCCTTTTCTTTACTACTGACTACGTCCATTAGAGGACCCTCGTAGTCCATATCAACTTGGTTGAAATCCATGTTGAAATATATGACACCTCCTTGCGGTACCATCTCTTCATTCAGTGTGAGGTTCAAGCCGTCCTGGAAGGCAAAGATCAGCCTTTGTCCTAACATTTTTCTGTAGACGATAAAAAATCGTCAGTGGACCGAAGCTTGGCACAAATAAGAAGAAAACTAAGTATTTATTAAAGTAAATTTTAGTTTATTTTGGTGAAGAGGATTATTCATTTTATGTGTGAGTTTCATTTGATTTAATAGGGTATTTAAATTCAAAAGTAGAAAAGAGAACGTGTGAAGTTCAAAAAATTTTCTCAAAATTTTCATTATATTGAGGATAATTACAAAATTTGGACCCGGTTATAGACATTTGGCCACATAGATAACCTTAAAATAATCAAAGTTTCAAAGTTTTCAAAGCAAGCAGATGCAAGCGACATTGAGCAGCATCAGATTGCGTAATAGGTTTTTAGGTATCATCCATTTATCAGTACCATGGGTCTTTCACCCTAGAAGTTCACTAACTGGTAAGTTCCTCCTGTATAGACCTTCTCAATGAAAAATGGTTTCTCCCAAGTTGGCTCTAACTTACCACCTATTTTGCGGCGTGCAAGAATAGGTCTTTTGAGCACAAGCATGAGGTCACCAATTTTGAATGTCCTTGGGTGGACCAATTTGTCATGGGTTTGTACCATCTTCACCTGGTAGAGTTCCAAATGTTGTTGTGCTTCCAATCGTTTTCCCTTGAGACTCTCCAGTTCTTCAAGTCTGAGTTTTGCACTTTCTCCCGTTGTCAGTTGGTTGGCAACGACGACTATGAGATATGGTGTCTGGATTTCCAGCGGTAGCACGACCTCGGTCCCGTACACGAGCATATAAGGTGTACACTGAGTGGGAGTCCTGAAAGTCGTCCAGTAGGCCCACAAGGGTTCTAACAGTTTGTTATGCCAATCCCTCTTATTTTCATCCAGTATTTTCTTCAAAATATGTACCAGTGTCTTGTTGAAAGCTTCAGCCAGACTATTTGCTCTGGGATAGTAAATTGTAGAGTTTCTCCAATCTATCCCATGTCTTCTGACAAAATTGTTGATCTTTGTGCTTTTGAAAGCTGTCCCATTGTCAAAGATTATTCTTTGCAGTACTCCAAAATGGTAGACAATTTGGCTTTTGAAAATTTGAAGGACGTGCTGTGTCGTAACCTCACGTAAAAGTACTGCCTCTGCCCATTTGGAGAAGTAATTTGTAGCAGCAAGTATAAACCTGTGTCCTTTGGAAAATGGAGGGTCTAGCAGACCTATTATGTCCCGGCCCCAACACTCGAATGGCCACGAGGCAACAGTTGGGTGTAGCACATTCGGAGGCTGGTGTAAGACCACCCCATGCACTTGGCATTGGTGACATCTTCTGGCTGTATCCATGCAATCTGACATTATTGCTCGCCAATAATATTCGAGTCTTTTGATCTTCATTTTCATTTTTGGTCTTGACTAGTGAGCTCCACACAATCCGACATGTACTTATTTGATAATATTTTGTGCTTCGGCTCTACTCAAACATTGTAGCCACATTTGGTTGAATGATCTTCTGTAGATAACATTTCCCACTAGAGCGTAAGATATGGCCCTTCTTGTGATGTGGTGCCCCTCAAACTTATCTTCTGACAGCGTTTCAGTATGCAAATATTCTATTAATGGCTTGCGCCAATCTTTGTTGATGTCTGCAACTGTATTTATTGTTTCTTCTTTTACAAGCTTGTGTAGAGTTTCGAAGTCATTTCAAGACAAGACTCATCTTCCTTGCACCGTGAGTTCGATGGAATTCTTCGGGGGACACGCCATTTCCTTAGCGAGTTTTGCTAAAGCGTCGACATGAGCATTATCTCCCCAAGGAATCCAGTAAAAAGTCACCTCAGGAATCTGCTCCAGGAGCTTCATTGTGTATTGATGGTACTCTGCTAGTCTGGGTTTCAGAATTTTGTATTGTCCGGCGACTTGCTGGATGCAAGTTGAGAGTCACCATAAATGACAATGTTTGTTATATCCATTGAAATTGCCAATTCTAATCCGGTGATTAAGGCTTCATATTCTGCTTCATTGTTAGTGCACGACTCTGTGAGGTGGTATGAGAACCTCAACATAGCATTATCTGGCGTAATAAAGATCAAACCGATCCCTGCCTTGCCTGGTATAACTGTGTCTGATCCCTTGTCTTTCCTGGCCGACAAAGCACCATCGAAGTACATTTCCCAGTGCTGCGCACTAGAAAATTTCATTTGTAGTATTTGCTCGTCTGATAACTCGTCATTGAGAGAAGACCCAGCTGGCAGTGGGTGTGCAGCGAGAAAATATGCTAAAATATGTCTCTTGATAGCACGGAGGGGAAAAAAGTTATATCAAATTGCAATAAAATCATTGACCACCTTGTTAAACGTACGGAAAGTAATGGTCGTGTCATCAAATATTGCAACGAATTGACTTTCAAAATCAGAGTAATCTTATGAGAAAGCATGTAATGTCTAAGCTTTTGATCGGCAAAAATTAATGCCAGACAATGCTTCTCAATAGTTGGATAACTTATCTCCATCGGTATTAGACGACGACTCAAGTAGTAGAGTGCATTTTCTTTGCCCTCATCATTGACTTGGGCTAAGAGGGCTCCAAGAGAGTCATCTAAGGTTGTGGTATAAAGTATTAACGGTTTCCCTGGGATAGGGGCTGCTAAGACATGACGTGTCATCAAATATTATTTGGCATCCTCAAAGGCCCGCTACATTTCTCTTCCCAAATAAATTTGGCATCCTTTCTAATCAATGCCAAGAAAGGCTGACACTTTCCTGAGAGATTAGAAATAAAGGGTCTTAGATATGCCAACTTCCCCTGCAAGGAACGTAGCTGCTTCAAGGTTTTAGGGAGAGGCATTTCTAAGATAGCTTTAATCTTGTCTGGGACGATCTCAATTCTCCGATGATGGACAACGAATCCTAGAAATTTTCCAGAGGTAATACCAAAGGCGCACTTTAAGGGATTCATTTTAAGGTCATATCATCGTAACCGTTCAACCACGATCCTTAAATCCTACAAATGATGTATTTTTTGTTTACTTTTGATGACTAGATCATCCACGTAGCATTCTACTTTATTGTGAATGAGGTCATAAAAAATCTTCGTCATTGCACGCTGATATGTCGCTCCAGCATTCTTTAGGCCGAACGACATCACTATGTAGCAGAAAATTCCAATCGGTGTTCTGAAAGCTGCAAGCGCTGCATCCTTGGGAGCCATCTTGATTTGATTATATCCCGACAATCCGTCCATGAAGGAGAAATTTTCATGTGTAGAAGAGATGTTCACCATCATTTCTGGTATAGGTGGTGGAAACTCGTCTTTTGGACATGCCTTGTTCAAATCTCTGACGTAGACACAAACGCGAATCTTTCCATTTTCCTTCTTAACAGGTACGATGTTGGCCAACTACGTGGGGTACTGCTCCTCTTTAACTAAGTTAGCATCTAACAACTTCTTCACTTCGGCAATGACTTGTTGTTCTATTTCAAGGCGCATTCTCCTTGGAGCTTGTTTTACTGGGGTTATATTCTTGTCTACCCCAAGTTTATGGACTCCAACCTCTACTAATAGCCCTGACATTTCATCGTAGCTCCATACAAAGTAATCTTTGAATTCTGTTAATAGTTTGACCAGTTCTGCAGATTCCTCGTCATCAAGTAGAGAACTTATAAATGTAGGTTGGGGTCGTTCTTCAGTCCCGAGGTTAATCTCTTTCAATTCATCCATGGTGGATTTAATTTCTTCCTCAAGTTCTGGTGGAGCATCTTCTATTGGTTGATCAGTAGAGTCATCTTCCACATTGAGGCAATCCTCTTCTGACTTACTAGAAACAACCATGCAAAATTCAGAATCATCGATTGGTCCAACTGTACCAAATCTGAGACCTTCTTTTGAATTGGGAGTTCGACTTCTAGCATTCCATAATTTTTCAAAAAGTTGAAATTTATCTTTTGGCATTCGTTTCGGTAAGTGTCCCTGTTGAATTAACTTTTGAACACAATGCGAGAAATAACCAAAAGGCAATTCCATTAATTCATTAGAATCAACATCCAAATTTACTTGTTTTTAAAGCTCAGTAGAGGTAGAAGCACGGTAAAATTTGATCAGCTTTGAGCCAACACTACATACTTCCTTGACCTCTAAACTCTCAACCTTTTGAGGGAGAATCGGAGTGAGGGTCATAGTATTCACATAGTGGTTTATCCGATCATACATTGTTTCATATTCATTCCTCTCTGTATCTTTTAAGGATATCTCGTACTGAGGTTTCTTCTGCTTCATCATCATTATTTCATCTTCAAAACTATCTTCATCACCAATGTAGATAGTTGGCATAGTCCGTTCAACAATTAAATTAATCTTTCCTCGTCCGCATCCACGGCCTCGACCTCGGGTGCGTGAACTAGAAGAACCTCCACCAACTCGTTGTAAGGGAGTGGTAGAAGGTTGTTGAAGCAGAGTTGTATGGCCTCCTTTTTGTGATTCTTCTGAATCTTCTTCTTTGTTTGTGATAACTTCACGAGAGAAGACAGCCCTCTTTAGAGGCGCATAGTAGGCAGCATCTTCATGGATACAACCTTCATGTACTGAAAATGGTTGTAGATCTCTCCTGATGTAATTTTCTTAACCATCTGTGTGGTTTTTAAAGCACTGATGTAAGAATGATGGAACCATATTGTGCTCATGAATCCATGGTCGACCCAATAGAGCGTTAAAAGATGTCTCGGCATCCATGATATGAAATTTAACGGTTGTTATGAGTTCTCCAACCTTCATAAGTAATGTAATTGATCCATGCACTCTTTCTCCCTTTTTGTTGAATCCTCTTAACATCATTTTATCGGTCGTAAGCTCTTGAGCTTCAATATCCAAGTAGACCAACGTCCGTAGGCTCATCAAGTTAAGAG
Source organism: Phalaenopsis aphrodite (assembly GCA_003013225.1). Lineage (NCBI taxonomy): Eukaryota > Viridiplantae > Streptophyta > Magnoliopsida > Asparagales > Orchidaceae > Phalaenopsis > Phalaenopsis aphrodite. Next base: position 1,616,961 of record NEWO01000090.1, read on the forward strand.
ATGCCCCAGGATCCACTAAAACTCTAGATAACACAAATCTGCCGATGCTGGCGGAAATGTAGAGCGGACTGTTGTGGTCGGTGGTACCGAGCAGCAAGTCTTCATCTATGAAAGTTACCCTGATTCTCTCAATGAGCAAACTTCATCTGAGGATGTGCTAGCCAACTAAGCAAAGCAAATTTCTGGATCAAGCAAAGCTGCAACCAGAGTTCTCTCGTATCCTTTGACAGGATCAGAGCATCGTAAATGCTTAGTCGGGCAAGCAACTTCCTAAGATGAGCTAGGATGTTGTAGTCTACTTTGCATGATCCTCTGATTTTATCTTGATAATGTGGTTCTTCCACTAGTGGAGGTGGGGGTATCTCTTCTAGAGTCATTATCAGTTTTTCTTTTTCTATTGGAGTTGTTCTTGGTGGTAACACTTTTCCTCTCCTTAAGTTAACTTATGTGACTTCCTCTTCTTGAGATATCATTGTTGAATATTTCGTTGTCTTTTCCTCCTCTTTGAAAAGATCTGAGTTGATGGCAAGCGGTGCACCATGACGCTCGAGAGTTGGCTCTTTGTTATCGGTGTTGTCGTAAGCGATATCATTGAGTTCTTATTTGGCGTTGACAACAAGTTCATCAGACTCGAGTATGATTTGAGGATCGTTTTAGGGATCAAGATCGCAGCTAGATCAATCATAATCAGTTACGTTATTACCAGAAATAGTCAAAATGTAGCTAAAATCATAATCATTATATTCATATGACCACACAGGGACAAAAAGATAATCATACAAAGTCAAGGGTTTGAGGATTTTCTTCCCCAAATCCGAGACAACCAGTCTAGTAGAGGCAGCCCCTATCCTACCCCCCTCGTGCTATCAATCTTAGTAGTGATGCTTTTCTTTTTTTTGCTCTTTGTCCTTGACAATGACGGATTTTCTGGTGAAACCTTCATCTCGGGCTTGGTATGTTGCGGACTCTGAATGGAGGCCTGTTTTGATGTAAACAGTATCTTGTTAAGTATCTTCTTGGACGATCTGCTCCAGACCTCCTTCCATTCTTCTTAAGTGTTTGTAGAAGCTTGTTTTGATGAATCCTGTATTTGATTGAGGACCCTCTTGAGTTCATCCCAAGTTGTACTCCATCCATCTGTTCCAGCATACAGATCGATCAAAGAGATTAACTCACCTGAAACCATGTTTATGGAACCCTTTTCAGGATCTCTCAAAAACTCCTTCGGGATTGTTATATTCTATTCCTTGAGGTTCTTCTCGAGCCAGTATTTAAAGACGAAACACTTGTCTATAATGTGCTCAAGCAACCGGTGGTGACTTTAAAGTCACCTATCAACTCGGTTTCCCAAACATAACCAGACGGGAATACATATAGGTGACTTTACAGTCAACTTATGAGACTTTCTAGGAGACAATATCCTTCAAAATTTCTTTTTTCATATGAGGGGAAATTGCATGTCCCACTCCTTTAAGTAACTCACTAATAGAACATCATTCTTTAGTAGCAAGCCTTCTGAAGACTAAACTAACTCGGGTGATGGGAATGAATTTCTTTCCCTCCTCACTGTGTCCACAGAGTGGTGGTAATGCGACAGCAATCTTCTGGATACTCTCATATCCATCAGTATCCGTCAGAGGATGGAATCTACTCCCTCGTAGGAATAGATAAAATTCTGGTAACACCTCTTCAATTCGATGAGGATCCTCCTCAACGGGCGTGTTCTCAGTAGTCTGGGCTTTGATGGCCCTCCGAACTCTTCTATTGCAGTTCCTTCTTTGAGTTTGGGTCAGTGGTACAGTCTTTGAGCTCGACCTGAATTCAAACACGGGTGGTGGGAAAGTTAATCCCTCAATCGGATCTTCAACAACCACACTTCTTTCCCCTTAGTAACAGCAGAGATAGCAGGCTTGATGGCAGTAGCTTTAGCCTTTTTGCAGGCAGGAAAGTCCTGAAGACAGTTCAAACTGAATTCTGCAAACAGTTCTTGCATTTATGGAGCAGCGATCTTCATTACCACGAATGGGGATTTCCCGAGGATGACCTCAAGATCTTTAAATCCAGTTCCAAATTTGATGGTGGGAGCAACGTTACGGGCGCTACAGTCCATTGGCAAATTGCAGAAAAGGGTCAGTGTTGGGTAGGACATTGCAGCGGGCTTTAAAACAAAAAGTTTTAGGGTTAGCTATAAGGCCAAAAACCTCAAAATCTTTAGTGCAAGCACTAAAAAGAGAGGTTGATCTGTAGACCGGGCGGGTCTTAATTTATGGGTATTTTTTAACATCTCTCTTTATAAAGGTGTAAAATTTAATTAATATAAAAAAATTTCAAAGTGCGCACAGCACAACATGATTTGGTTTAATTTGCGAAATAGCAAATCAAATTTGGAAGGGAGATGTGAAGAAATTTTAGGACCTAGTGCGAGACCCAATTAGTGGCAAGGAATGCCTAGGTGAAATTAGTCCACCGACACACCTATTGGGTCCATATAAAAATTTAAAGAATACTTAATGGCCTTCTGAACCCCTCTGTTCAAAGATGGTTGAATAGCTAGTCTTGAAGTCCAAGGAGTTGGTTGTACTTTCCTAAGACAGAAATGGGTAAAGAATGTCAATGGAAGAAGGGTAATTTGGTCCAAGAGGGACATGAACACATTACTGATGTGTTAAAATAATATTTCTTGATTTGTATGGAGAGAAAATCACATCCTCAGCGGAGTCGCCAGAAGTTGTCGGCGTTATTTCGGGGTTGGAGGGGAGTTGATCGTAAAAGCTGTTGGTCACCGGAATCGCAATCTTGTCGCCCGCTTTGGAAGGACGTTGAAGTATGAAATCAAACTGACCCTATAATTTTGATTGTTTAAAATGAAAGAGCACTGTACCTCAAATCCTGTATCTATCCCGAAGGATAAACACAAGACTTGAGGATGAGGCTCGATCAAATAAACTAAGGAAAGTATGACATCCGTTTGGTCTGCAAAACCTTTGTATTTGCCAACACGTTCCCCTATTTAAATATTGGATTGAATAGGGTTTATATTAAGTTGGGTTCAGACATGCTTCTTATAAGGGCAATCCCTTATAGTTAATTACATCTTAAATGACCAAAGCCACTTAAGAAGACTCTCGAAAAAAATCAAGAAATATTATATTTATGGAATTTCAAAGGGTAGGACTCTTCAACGAAATCAAACGTAGAGGTGTGAAAGGGGATTGGTTCAAATTTGGAACATTTTATTGTAGAATCTAAAGGAAGAAGAACTAGGGAATGTCATGGATCCAGAGGAGAACCCCGATGACTTCCCAAGCTATCCTAATGTTTGGCTTCATTTTTTAGGAGAAATATGTAGGTGTTTCATCCTGCCAATTTTATTAGTTAGGTCTTACATTCGTGTGAAACAATCACGCAAATAGCGTGGAAGATATGAGGATTTAGGTCATGAAAAAGACAACCTTCAAATCCTAAGACAAGTTAGGGCTTATATTATATAGCAGGGCTATACAAAAGCCTAAAGATAAGGTGAGGATTTACGTTGCATAAGCAAGCAACCTCAAAGTCCTATGGCTTTGTTGTTTAATTCTAAGGAAGATTAGTTTAGCTGGGGAAGACAGGTTTTGCTGTTGAAGATGGTCATGCTGCCCACCATGCTAGCTCATTGCTGTGACGAGTTCGAGTTTTCTAGTGTGTCAAGTTATAATGTCAAATCAAGTGGCCCTATGGTTGAAGTTCTTTAAATTTTATGAGGGCATATTAAAGTTCATTAGAGCGACACCGGTTAGGATCCTACGGTTCCCTCGTTCCAGCTCCACTATTTTTTATTGGATTCACTTAGTCCAAATGAACTTACTAAACTCAACTTAATGAGTTCCATAATTTCATTTAAACCATGGGAAGCCTTGTTAGCAACCGTAGGTTACCTCCTCC
>NEWO01000090.1:1649079-1662888 GCA_003013225.1 Phalaenopsis aphrodite
AAAAATAGCTGACACGCATCCGCTAGTAGATGAACCACATAATCAAGTAATAATTGGATGATTATACAAAGTGGATTAAAACCTTCTAGCTCATCTTAGGAGGTTGCTGACCAAACTAAGCATTTACGATTCTCTAATCCTATCAACAGAAATGAGAGAATCTCTGATTACAAACTTGCTTGGCCCAGAGATTTGCTTAGCTCAGTTGGCCAACACATCCTCGGATGAAGTTTGCTCATTAAAGGAACAGTCTGGGATAATATTCACAGATGAAGACTTGTTGCTCGATACCACTGACTATAACCGATCGCTCTACATCTCCATTAACATCGACAGATTTGTATTGTCTAGAGTTTTGGTAAATATGGGAGCATCACTCAACTTAATGAGTCTACGGACATTGGCATATTTGGATATTGAGGCTCAAGAGCTTAAAGCTCATAAAATGATGTTAAGAGGATTTAATCAGAAGGGAGAAAAAGTTCTTGGATAGATTATACTATTAATGAAAGTTGGAAAACTAGTAACAACCATAAAATTCCATATCATCGAAGCAGAGACCTCTTTTAATGCTTTACACAGACGATCATGGATTCACAAGCATAATATAGTTCCGTCATCTTTACACCAGTGCATCAAATATTTTAATGAAGGACAAGAACATTGCATCAAAGGAGAGTTACAACTATTTTCAGTTCATGAAGTGGGCATCCATGAAGACACTAAAATTGTAGCAAATTAAGTAGAAGATTCAGAAAAATCACAATGTAAAGGCCATTCAACTTTGCTTTGACAATCTACTATCGTTACTTCACAACGAGCTGGTAGATGTTCTTTGAGCCCATACACCCAAGATAAAGGTTGAGGACGTCGGTGAGAAAGAACCCAAATGATTATTGTATAGACTAGGCCAACCATCAAAATCAACATGGAAGAAAGTTCTGATGAAGAATGTTAAGAGAAAGAAATGATGACCATAAGACAGAAGAAACCTCAATACGAGATTTCCTTGGAAGACGTAGAGAAGAGTGAATGCAAGTTGATGTATGATTGGATGAAACACTACGTGAATGCCCTGACCCTTACTCCAATCTACCCTCAAAAGGTTGAGAGTTTATTGGTCAAGGAAGTCCGTAGTGTTGGTTTGAAGTTGATCAAGTTTACCATACTCACCCTTCTACTAGTTCTAAAAATCATGTAAATTTAAAAGAGGTTTCTAATGAATTAATGAAATTACATTTTGGTTAGTTTTTTTCCTTGTGTACAAAAGTTAATTCAACAGAGATACATGCCAAAAAAATGACTAAGGGTAAGCTACAACATTTTGAAAAATTTTGGAATGTTAAAAATCGAAATCCTAACTCGAAGGAATGACTCGGATTTGGTACTGTATGACCAGTTAATGACTTGGAATTTTGCATGGATGTTATTAGCATATTGGAAGAGGATTGCCTCAATGTAGAGGATGAATTTGAAGATCAGTTGATAGATGATGCCCCACCAGAATTTGAAGGAAAAATTAAGTCAATAACGGATGAATTAATGGAAATCAACCTCGAGACTAAGGAGCAGCCCCGAGTTCTCTACACAATAAGGAAGAATCCACAGAACTGATAAAGTTATTGTTAGAATTTAAAGATTACTTTACCAGGAGCTATGATGAAATGTCAAGGCTATCAACGAAAGTTGCAGTTTATAAGCTCGGGGTAGACAAAGACATTACCCCATTAATATAAGCTCCCAGAAGAATGCGCCTTGAGATAGAGAAACAATTCATTGCCAAGGTAAAGAAGTTAATAAACACTAACTTTATAAAACAAGAGCAATATCTCATATGGTTAGCCAACATTATGACATTTAAGAAGAAAAATGGACAAATTTGTGTTTGAGTCAACTTCAGGGATTTAATTAAAGGATGTCCAAAAGATGAATTTCCACTACCGATACCAAAATTAAGGATGGACATCACATTGATATATGAGATTTTTTCTTTCATGGATGGATTGAGGTTACCAAAAATTCAAGATGGCTCCAGAGGATGCAACACTTACAGATGCCAGGACACCGATTGGGATCTTTTGCTACACGGTGACACCATTCAGGTTAAAGCATGATGAAGCAAGTTATCAATGAGTGATGACAAAGATATTTGATGACTTCATTAGCAACTAAATAGAGTGCTACATGGATGACTTGGTCATCAAAAAAAAATAAAAAATATACAATTTGTATGATTTGAGGATCGTGTTTGAAAGATTACGAAAATATAATCGCAAGATGAATCCCTTAAAATGTGCCTTCGGTGTCACCTCTGGAAAATTTCTACGATTAGTTGTTCATCATCGGGGAATCGAGATCGATCGAGATCAGATTAAAGCTATCTTGGAAATGCCTCATCCTAAAAACTTGAAACAACTACGTTCCTTCCAAAGAAGGTTGGCATATCTGAGATGCTTTATTTATAATCACTCAGGTAGGTGCCAGCCCTTCTCGGCATTAATTAAAAAGGATGACATATTTTTTTGGAAAGAGAAATTCCACTGGGCCTTTGAGGAAGTCAAGCAATACTTAATGACACCTCATGTTTTGGCTGCCCTTATCCCGGAAAAACCATTGATACTTTATATCATGGCCTTAGACGACTCTCTAAGAGCCATGATAGCTCAGGTCAATGATGAGGTTAAGGAAAACACACACTGGTAATTGAGTCACCGTCCAATACCGATGGAGATAAAGTATCTTCCTATTTAGAAGCATTGACTAGCTTTAGTTTTCACTGTCCAAAAGCTTAGGCATTACATACTTTGTCATAAACCTTATTTTGAAAGTTAATCCTTTACAATATTTGTTGACATGACCAACAATTTTTGAACCTCGAGCAAGAAAGTGCTAGAAGACCAGACGTCATCTCTCAGAGTCACCATCACCAATCACATCACAACAAAAGAAAGTGCAAAACTTAGACTTGAAGAATAAAAAAGTCTCGAGGGAAAATGACTGGAAGCATAACAACATTTGGAACTCTACCAAGCAAGGATGGTGAAGGCTTATGACAAAGTGGTCCGCTCGAGGGCATTTAAAGTTGGTGACCTTGTTCTCAATCTCAAAAGACCAATTCTTCCACACCGCAAGATAGGTGGAAATTTTGAACAAACTTGGGAGAGACCATTTGTCATAGAGAAGGTATATTCGGGAGAATCTTACTAGTTGGTGGATTTCCAAGGAGAAATACCTATGTTACCGGTTAATGACCAATATTTGAAGATATACTACCTGTCATGACGTTGCTTGAAATAAACCTTTTGAAATTTTGATTGTTTTGTGGTTGTTTATTTGGCTAAGCGTTTATGAGTATGTCTAAGATTTTGTAAAAAAAATAACCCTAAAAAAATAAAAATTATTGAATTTGTCTACTTTATTTTCCTCCTTTTGTCTTTAATTTTGAAATTTCATTAAATTAAATTAAATTGAATAAATAAAAATTGCTCCTGTATAAATTGAAAATTTTGTTTTCTTAATGCTTCATTTTTTTGTTCTTGTTTGTGCTGAATTTTAGTACACTGATATTTTTTTGTTTTATGCAGAAAAATGTTGGGAGGAAAGTTGATTTTTGCTTTTAAAGATGGCATCAATCTCACACTAAACAAAGAAAGGGCAGCTCATGGTGGTGTCGTGGACCTAGACTTAGAGTTTGATCAGGTCAACATGGAATATGAGGGTCCCCTAATGGACATAGTCAGTCGTCACGATAAAGAAGGATTACCACTATTGCTAAGGATCGGTACCAAAGAAGACTCTTTACTAAAGAGGAAGAAAGTGATAACACAAAAAAATCTGATGAAAGGGACTAGATGTTTGACGTCCATGATACCTACACTGACAGGGAATTTAGTCATTGCTGATGAAGAAAGAATGCCAGATGCACCACTAAGAAGAACTTAATGTCGTAATGCTAATCATCACAAGCACAATCTGTTTACATGAGGAAAAAAGACGTATAAAAGAAGCAAAAAATAAACTCACTCAAATTTTTGAGGGAAAATTTTATGGTCCTTGCATGAGAGAGACCTCTTCTCATCCGCCTGCTATGAAGTACGAGTCAGAGTTTGGTGCACAACTAACATTTCTCGATGAAAATTACATGGGTTGTCCGACTTGTAATGTTGAGATTCTCGTACAAGTAGCAATATGAGTAGCATTCATGGAATGCCCAAGATGCAATGTCCCCCATTTGAATTAATACAGTTCCTTTAAGAAGTTCACAACCACTGATACAGTGTACCAGGAGGCAGCAAACCCGGACACTGAGTCATATATTCCATTTTGTATAGAGCCGAGTCAGACATGGTATCATATAGATGTTGAGATGAGGGAGCCATCCCAATGATCTAAATGAATTCCTACTATAAAATTGGAAAGGTTGAACATAGTTAAGAAACAAGAACTTCAATTATATGAAGAAATCCAAGGGAAAATTGTCAACATTTTGGAAGGCCTAGAACTATATACATGAGTTTTCTCTGAAAATGATGAAAGAAGAATTCTTGACTGTATATTTGATTGACCTGAGAGATAGAGGTCGAGCCGGTCTACTGATGAAGAAATCTTTCTCAGAGCCGCGGAAATGGATGCGTGGGAAAGACATGATAACTATCCAGTGTAGTTGCTGCTATAACTTTATCGAAGATAGGAAAGGGAACCCCCGAGTATCCTTTGATACAATGAGGTATAAAGGGAATGATCAAAAGGATGATCAGATGGAGTATAATACTAGTGGACTTCATTTAGAATAGTTGCATAATTAATATTTATGTTGAAGGAGATTATATCCCTCCGCACATAGACCATCATGATTTTGTAAGGCCCTCCTGCATGGTGTCCTTCATGAGCTGAAGTAACATCCTAATTGGGAAAGAGATCAATGTTGGTTGCCCCGGGCAGTTCAAAGAATCCATCGAGATACTACTACCATTGGGTTCAGTACTAATTCTAAAGGGAAACAAAGCAACCAAGCAAAGCAGTGCATTCCGAGAGTACGATATCACAGAGTGTTTATGACATTCAGAAGAATGGAAGAAAGTAAAGTAACAAATGGGTTCCATCTAGATCCAGAGTTGGAGGAGCTGCACCCTTATGAGTTTTGAGATGGTTGCACCTATAAGTACACATAAAAGGAATTATCATCCAAGAGTGTGGCATAGTAGGTCAGCTTGATCAAGAGCTCACCCAAAGAGGACAGATAGACAGTTAGTGGACACTTTTGTACCAAATCATGATGTCGTAAATATGATGTGAAATGTATCAGATGTTTTCAATATATGATATGTACTTAGCATATGATGTTTTAGATGTATTCATCATTTTGTCTCTTTTGATGCTTCAGCATGTATTCGGTCTGTAACACCTGTTTGAAGCATATTAGTGAAATTTCTTTCAGATTTTAAGAAGTTCATCAAATTACCCTTTTTGTGTGATTGATAAAGAGCCGTGGAACCATACGTTGGTTTTGAATCACAATGAATGAAGAAAAATACAACGAAAGTCTGATATTAAAATTTAAACTTGTTTTTCAAAATTAACCACTAAAAATTAAAAATTAAAATTAAATTAAAAAATTGTGATAATAATAACAAGAAAAGAAAATGATAGGTTTGTTGAGTTTGTTTCCCTCGAGTTCTTGGTCTCTTACTCTCTACTTTTGTAGCATGACTATCCTTGTCTACACCAATTTCTTCACATCCCCACAAAGTTTCACACTCTACACAAAATTTTACAAATTTTTTTCAACACTGTTAATCTTCACATGCCACATATCTTTGGGCTCATTACCCCGAATTCTCTACACTATTTTCATGTTGTTCTTGGGGTCAATACCGAGATTCTGATTCCTTCTCACTACCTCTTGGGTTAGATGTGGGTCATTGAGCTTTCCTTTCCAATGTAGTGACCCAATTCTGATCAGCTCTTGAGTTTGATGTGAGTCATCATGCTTTCCTTCTCAATCTAAACTTTTTGCTACCTCTTGGGTTGGATGTGAGTCACTGAGCTTTCCTTCCCTATGTAGTGATATGTTTTTGATCAGCCCTTTAGTTGGATGTGACTCAATTTACTTTCCTTCTCAATCTGGTCTTTTTGCTACCTCTTCGGTTAGATGTGAGTCATCAAGATTTTTTTCCCAACGTAGTGATATGTTCCCGATCAGGATTTTGAGTTTGATGTGATTCATCGAGCTTTTCTTCCTAACGTAGTGATATGTTTTTTTATGATCTCTTGAGTTGGATGTGAGTCATCGTGCTTTCCCTCTTAATTTGGTCTTTCTGCTACCTCATGGGTTGGATGTGAGACATCAAGCTTTCCTTCCCAATGTAATGATATGTTTCAATTAGCTCTCCAGTTGGATGTGAGTCATTAGGCTTTCCTTCTCAATGTAATCTTTATGCTATCTCTTGGGTTGGATGTGAGTTATCGAGCTTTCCTTCCTAACATAGTGATATATTTTTATCAGCTCTTAAGTTGGATGTGGGTCATCGCGCTTTCCTACTCAATCTAGTTTTTCCATCATTGTTTAGGTTGGACATAACTCCTTGAGCTTTCCTTCCAAATATGACACAAATACCTTGAGATTGGCTTAAGGCCACCTTAAATAGATTATGACATCTTATTCTCATCTTTTAAGATCGGTTTAAGAACAACTTGAATGGATTATGACATCTGATTCTCTACCCAATTTCTTTGAGATTGGTTTAAGAACACCTTCAGTGGAGTATGGCATCCGATTCTCATTTTGGGATTGATACCTGAGTTTTAATTCTCATTTTGGGGTCAACGCTTAAATGTTGATTCTCATCCGCCGAAGTACCTGATAATTTCAAATCTACCTTCTAAGCCCCAGTGAGAGTTCTGAATCTAAGGTTTCACTCGAATATTTTCTTGCTAATTCCCCAGCAGAAATAACTGTCACTCAATTTTACACTTTTTTCTAAGTTTGATGACTTAGAAGTTTGTGTTGGTTTGACTGATCTCGTTGGTCAAAGCCAATATGTGCAGTGTGCTTGCCCGACATACCCCTCAATTGGGGGTCTATTTGTCGACCTCACTTTTGGTCGAGGTCTAGTTTTTCCTCTTTAGTAGCCTAGGGTCTAGCAATAGGACTTTCATGTTGACTATTCCAAGAGGACTAGGAAGGAACTCTCACCATTAAAAATTCTAAACTCTTCTTTACTCAACTTTAAGTTCCACATATTGGTACTAACCTCTAGCACTTAGTAGGTGAGGTTAATATGGAAGAGCTCAAGGAGAGTACCCCTAGGATTGCTTGGCCTTAGGGTCAAACCTTTGGTGGTGTGGTCTTGGTCAATCTCACACACACACTTGCATATTACATTTCCACTCACAAACCCAAGCTTACCTGATGCTGATCCCTTAACCCTTTGTTAAACTCATATAGATGGTCCCTTAGACCCACTAGCCCCAGGCTAGGATTTAGCTAAGACCAGTAGATGAGGGACACAAACAATGGAATTCTATTGCTCCATGGCTCAAGTAGGGTGATTGACACCCCAATTTTACAAAAATAACAAACTTGGCTTTTTGCCCCCAAATTTACCCAATTTACTAGTTTGCCCTTGTAACCCAAAAATTGGCCAAAATTCCAAAAATTATCCAAAGTACCCAATTTTGCCCAAAAATCATTTGAAACTATTTGAAACCACCCAAATTGCCCAAAACACCCCAAAATTTCCAAAATTACCAAAATACCCCTCATTTGGCCAAAATTACCAAAATACCCATGATGACTCAAATTGTCCCTAAACCTTCAAATTCACTTCAAATGTCCCAAAATGAATTTGAACCACTCCATTGAGCTCAATTTGAAAAATTTTGACCAAATACCCCAAATTGCTTTAATGGTCCAACTACCCCAATTCACCCCCAAATGTCCACCAATTTGATTGCAATTTCCCCCAATTTCAATTCTAAACTAAAATTCATCATGTACAGTCTTGATTGAATCCAAATACAAACCCATTTGACCCACATTTGAGTCCAATTTCAACATAAATCAAAAAGACCGAATTTGACCCAAAACCAATATCTCACTCGAATGAACCCCCAGATCTATCCAATTGCCCCAATTTTTTTATCATGAACTCTTTAAAACATTCCCAAACATCAAATTAAACATTCAAGTTTCCTTGTTCAAGCCTCAATTTCACTCAAAATCAATGTAGACCAAAACCCCCAATTTTGCCCCAAATTGACCATGTCCACAAATTCAACCAAATTTAACCCCTTAACCCCAAAATTTCCACTCAATTTCTATCCAAAACTCTTCATTGCAATCCTTAGGATAAATTTGAACCATTAATTAGGCATTGGAAAACTCTAGCCCAACTCAATCCCAAGTCTAACCCAACAACCCTATAATTGATCAAAGGTCCAAATTCCTTCAAATTCAACCTTCACATAAAATCAAAATCGCTCCCAATTTCTTCTAAACTTTTGTGAAAATCATCTACACCATCTTGATCAAAAAATTGAGCTCAATGTTATGCTAGCCCAACCCACCCAACTTCAAGCCAATTTGACCCAAATTGAACCCATGCACCAAAATTGACCAAGCCATGCTAAATTGATTAAACCAAAGCCTCTAACAGCAATCTTTTGGACCCTAGTGACCAGGATAGACTCACCTATGCCACCCTACATGAGCTATGGACCAATGGTACTTTAATTTAAGGAATATTATCCCATCTTGGCCTAAATCAAAATATCCTTGCCATCATGCCATACCATTAGAGGTTAATCATTATTAAACCTCCTACTAGCTCACCTGACTGACTCAACACCTCCTCTACCTGGGTTGGTTGGCCTAGTGGCTGGAAAACTCTTAAAGAAAGAGCCACCCCCCTTAAATTTAAACCCAATACACCCATTCAAGTTTCTCAGCTCTGTTTGGCCTTTAGCACTTTGAAGCCCTCCACCTGAGCTCCAAAATGCACTCAATTCAAAGTCATAGCAGCCACCCTAAGCCATTCTATTTAAACTCTTTTTCCGTGGACAAAAAGAAGGTGAAGCGAATTTCTTGGGGAAACTCTGCTAAATTTTTCCCAGAGCTCCTTCAAGACTCCCTAAGCTTATTGCAACCTTCTCCCTTGAGCCCAATTTTTGAGCTCAAAATCAGGACAAATTTTGGCCATCCTCAAAACTCCCTCAAACTCCAAATTGAACTACTTTTGAGCTTCCCAAGAGCAATAGAGTAAGATTCCCTCTAAAATCCCCATCTGTTTAGCTCTCTGAACCACTCCTAGACCAAGGCCACACCCCATTTCATTGAACTTCTACTTGGAGCTTACACTAGAGGAAACCAATACATTCAAGAAGTTTGTTGGACTCCACTAAAGCTTCCACAAGCATTTGATTGAGGCCTCCCCTCTCAGACAATGTTATAGGCCATTAACCCTAATCTTGAGCTTGGTTTTCACTAAATGTGAAGTGAAGTTCAATCTCATAGCATTGTAACCATATGGGTGTATACATCTCGAGTAGATGAAGGTGTAGGAACAAACCACACTTAATTTGGTTGAGTATCGAGCGAGATCTTAGGTCTAAAAGTTGAATGACTCACATGTTTGGTTGAACAGGGACGATGACAGATGACCGTCTGATCGCATGTGTATTAGACTGATGGCTGAGATTGTGTTGGACGGAGTCTTGGTGTATGAAAAGCAGGCCGACTCAGCTGACATTGCCCAACTAGAAACAGATGCATGTGTGGTTCGAAGCTACCTAGGATGTGCTGGCGCTGAGGAGGATAAATAGAAAAATATGGATTTTTCTGATTTATTTAAATGTCATAACTTTGAAAATTCATATCTTTGTATAGAAAAATCCAAAAAATAAACTAAAAAAGCCTTCTTATTCGATGAATAGAGGAGAATAATGTGGATTAAAAATAAAAAATTATTTGTTGACTCTTTGATTTTTAATTAATTAAATATTCTCTAGGGTATTTCAATTCATTATGACTAAGCATTGCTCACCATAGCTTCAAAGGTTTAGGGTTTGTTCGCAATGACAAAGGGTATGATCTTTCATTTTTCCAATGTCAGAGGACATCTCTGTGCTTCTAACCTTAATTTTCAAGCTAAGATAGCTATTTCGGTTTAATTTAACTATAAAAATTAAAATATCACTTGGAAAATTATGGGATAAATTTTAATAGATTTTTTGTGGTCACAGAAGCTTATGAAAAATATCATGATTGTTTGAATAATTTTGTACATTTACATTCTTAATTAAGTGTCTATATCTTGTATTAATTTTTTGTAAGTTAAATACAAATCAAATATTAAAAAAAATTAACTCCACGTTATGTGTAAAAATCGTGTTAACCCATTGTAAAAATTTGAAAATTTTTTGATTAAGTTTAAGCACTAAAGTTGATTTTTTAAGAAACATTGTAATTTTATACAAAAATATTTATATTAAATAAAATACACTAATGAAAATTATGAAAAGTGGTTCTCCAAGTTGCTTGTGATCAGGAGCACTTAGGAAAAATAAAAGTTATTTTTGATAAAATACTTAATTTTTTAGCTATATTTAAATTAAGAATAATTAAAAATAAATAAAAATTACAAAAATATAAAAATATTTTAAAATGATTTTAATGGTTTCCTGATAACATAAGACTCATTAAAATACTTTTTCTATGCTTTCTAAGTTAAAATTAAATTTTTAAGGGCCTAAAAATGTTTTTCCTTATTTCCTTATTAAAATGATTATAATAAATAAATTAAAAATCATAAAAATATTAAATTTGTTTCTCTGAGTTTTTTGAACTTAGAGGGGTTTAATAACAGAATATATATAGAAATAATTTCTGTCATTAAATTATATTTTCTGAAAAATTAAAACATTCTTTTGAAATTATCTAATAATAAATAATTAAAATTTAATTAAAAAATCATGGAATTTTTCCTAAGTGTTTTTGTGACCTAAGGAAATCTATAATAATTTTGCCATAAACAAAAAAAAATTATTTTCATTAATTAAACAAATAAATTTTGAAAATCTTATTTTCTAAATTTAAATGATTATTTAAATTAAACTATAATTTGAAAACCACATTTTCTCCTCAGATGCTTTAATTACTCTATGGATTTCTAAAATTTTTAAATTCATTTGAATTATGCTTAATGAGTTATGAGGTTGAGAGCCCCAAGGGCAAAGTGACAATTTTAGATTTTTATGCTTTAATTAAAATTTAGGATTAATCAAAGAGAAAATGGGTAATTTTGATCACAACGGATACGTTTGGATGATTGAAACATAATGGGTTAAAAGGTAGAAACCAATTTGCCACCTTTCCGTAATATGAATAAAATTATAACTTCTTAAATTATCAAAACTTAGAAGTTGATCAAAATCAAATGATTCTCAATTGATGCACTTAACTTAGGGAGATGATATTCCACTTTTCTTAAGTCCACAATTGATGATGATTTGATCCTTTAATCATGATACACACCACCTGAATTAAAATTATAACATTTGCTAATCCTTTTCCCATTAAGATTATTAAGGGCTTGGTAGTGATCTAGGCTTGATATTTAAATTCACTTTGATTTGTGATAGACATTTCTAAGCACTACAAGCCCAACTTTAGTTTTGGGTACAAAAAAAAATCTTTAATTAACTAAACTTGCCTTAGAGGCATTCACCCACATTATTTTTAAGTGAAATGTCAACTGATTAATTGAGTACCATATCCTCAGAATGATTAAAACGTCAAGGTTCGCTGAGAAGTGGGGTAATTTTAATTTGACCTAGGATGATTAATAGAGCAATATGATAAGTTCAAGATGAACTCAATTGTTTAAAGAGATCTTTAAAGCAGTTCAAGGTCATTCCACGAACACTTTGGAATCTCTTTGATATTTTGAAGGACAAATTAAACTTGTTATATTTTGTTCTAAAATAATCCATTAAGATTATTCAGAACATAATAAGTCACAGTTCAGGGTTTTTAGACAAACCTTCAACTATTCTTACTTTCTGCAAAATTTTATTTACATCTTGTGAAAACTGACATTTCAGCGGGAATGCCAAGAAGGTGACGGTTACACTTTTACAATGTTATTTAATTTATGTCATTTTACTTTTTGCAATTTACTCTTACAAAATATTATAACTACTTGGATGTGCACTCTACGTTTCTTGCAAAAATGAAAACAACCTTCTTTTTAAAAATTAATCAACATTTTCAATAATCTAAAACAAATTGTTTCAAAAGCAACCATAAATTTTTTGAAATATCACTAAACTTAAACCGTCCTTTTGAATTTAAGGGAGTCCCTCATAGGAGGTAACCCACGGTTGCTAATGAGATCTCTCCGGATTAAATAGATTAATAGCTCGTTTAAGCTAAGTAATATCAGAAGAAACTAGTGATACCGGAACAAGAGAACTGTGAAATCTTGATCACTGTTGCTCTAATCAATTTTAACCCCCCATGATAGAACTTTTAACTTGTCATTTAAACCTTTAAACTTTTAGACTTTAAAATCGCTACTTCGTCAAGGAGCTTAGAGCTAACTCTGTGGGCAGCCTTCTGCAATAATAAGCTGCATTATCACAAAGATCTAAAACAACAAGAGGATCCACTATAACATATCTTTCCTTAGAACTAAGCAACAAGCAATAGGATTTTGAGGTTGTTTGCCTAGTGCGACATAAATTCTTAACCTTTTCTTTAGGCTTTTGCATAACTAGGTTGTTGTTCTAGACCCTCATATCTTCTAGGCTAATTTTGTGATCATCTCACACAAATATAAGCCCTAATTAATAAAATTGGTAAGATGTAACATTTAAATAATTTCTTCTCAAAACTAAAGCTGAACCATAAGATAGTTTGTGAAGTCACTGGGGTTATCTTCAAGATCCATTACATCCCCTAGTTCTTCTTCCCTTCGATTCCAAAATGAAATGTTCCAAATTTAAGTCATTCCTTTTTCACATCTGTTTGTTCGATCATTTAAAAAGTCTTATCCTTTGAAATTCTTGAAGAAAATATCCCCTAATTTTTATCAAGAGTATTTATAGGTTCTTTCAGTTATCTAAGATGTAATTAACTATAAGGGCTTGCCCTTATAGGAAAATTTCAAGTACCAAACTTAATATAAATCCTACTTATTTCTTCATATTAAATAGGGTAACTCGTCGATCAACATAAAATAATAGTTTTTTGTAGACTTAAATGAATGTCATAAATTCTTTAGTTTTTTTAATCGAGCCTTACCAGTAAGTAGTGTGTCTACCCTTTGGGATAGATGCATTGCTTGCGGTATTAGACTCAATTATTTAAACTTCTATGGATATGAGATCAGTTTGGTTATATATTTTTAAAATTTGAAATACTACTTTTTCCGAAATTATATATAAAAATTAAATTAAACTGAGCTTCGAGATATCCATTCTGGTAACTGATAACTTCTAATTTTGTGACCTACATTGTCCTTCAAAATATCCAAGAAATTCTAAAGTGTTTGAGGAGTGACTCTAAACTGCTTTAAAGATCTCTTAAAACATTTCAAGTTCGTTTTGAACTTATCATATTATTTCATTAATCATCCAAGGTCAAGTTAAGAAGGGTTACCCAGGTACCTGGTGAATTTTGACATTCTAATAATCCAAAGGATAGAGTACTTTGTTAATCAGTTGATATTTTATTTAAGAGTTATGTAAGTGAATGCCCCTAAAATAATTTTAAGTCATTAAATATTTTGTAACCATCACTAAAGTTGG